>JASAND010016651.1:0-30597 GCA_030248195.1 Trissonchulus latispiculum | reverse complement strand
ACTGAGCTCAAGCCCCAATTTTACAAGTGGAACTGTGCGCAAGACGCTGACCTGCGACTGCGGGTGGAGATATTTAGTCCAGGCGGCTCTCTACCACCGACTTGCCTCGCCAAGGGGGGATGGGTAATTTTTGGGGGACGCCAACGGGGCGCCTAACAAAAGGGGGAACACACACAAAAAAATAGGCTCAGATAGAATTCAGCTCCGGGCTATTCCCAGAGCTCTACCTAGCTAATTAAGAGATCAAGACCTAGTTAAAATTAGTAATAAAAAGGTTAAGAAAACAGGACAACTGGCAGTTTAATGAGTCAATACGGGGCAGGGTTACAACAAGAGAGTCCGTCCGGCGATGTCCAGACAAGACGGGCAAGTAAAGGCGGGCTACCCGCACAATAACAGTAAATGGGCACACAGGGAATCACAGACAAGGGGGAGGGGACCAGCAACAAATCGGACACAATAATAATACAATAAAAATGGGGAGGAAGGGAAAGTTGGCTAATAGAAGTTAGGCCCCGTAGGGGGGGGGTACGGGGGCAACCCCGCTAGTTAGGTGGGAAAGGGAAAGAGAAAGTTAGGAGTTAACTTGAAAATTAAGCAAAAAGGAAGGGGGGTTAGAGCCAGGAAAACAGTTAGAAAAGGAGTTAGAAAGGGCTTTTTAAAGGGAAAATCAAAAACTGAAAACTTACACTTTTAGGTGTAGACAGGCGAGGGTGGGGCCCCAATCCCAGATAAGCAGCCGCACGGTGACTTGTCAAACTCCCAACTGACGAAAGGGTGATGTAATCATTCAAGGAGAATTTTGTCATGCGTTGGGAACGGGAGGGTCTATCTTCGCTAAGCCAACAAGAAAGGGAAATATGTGCAATGTTAAGTTTACGCTCAAAAATAGGTGGTTTTAAATAATTTTCGAGAAGTGAACATAAAGTTAGCACTGCACGATATTTAGGGGAGGGGTTTACACACAAAATAATACATAATTATGGGACTTCCCAACAATTATAGAAATACAATATTCATGGGGAATTTGGGGAATTTTGGGGGATTTTGGGGGAGTTTTAGGAAAACAGCGAAAGTGGGAATTATGAAAGGGCTTGGAAGGGGGGTAATAGCGGGGACGCTATTACCCACATTACATCTCCCCAGGGCTTAAAGCACGAGCCCCGACGAGTGCCAGAGGAAAAGGAAAAAGGAAAAAGAAGTTTTTAAGGGACGGGGTGCACAGTTGTCAATTATACGTATAAAGTCAGTAACAAAACAAATATGAATATATGTACGTAGAAAAATAAGCTCAACATTAAGGGGCCTGGGATGGAGAAGGTAGCTTCGAATTTATTAAAGCATTATACTTTTTGAGAGACTAGAATAGGGAAGGGAGAAGGGGATGCCACTACCCACCAAGGTTCCGGTCATATATCATGCCAGCTTCATAGGGCTATCTCAGGTACGGTGGGGCTACCCCAGCAACCTATACGAGCGCCCTAAGTGGGAAAGGGGGGAAGGGAGTCACCTAGACTACGCGGTCGAACCCTAGGCTCAAAGGCGGTCTCGGACGTATTTTTGATGGGGAGAGGTGGGAAAATTTCGCAAAAGGGACTAGAAAAGGGGTATTGGCACCCATACATACAGACCAAATTTATGCTTCGTCATGCCCGTTAGGGCCTACGATACATTCACACACGCATTCACACAGAAAAACAGACATACAAGCCAATACCCGACGGTATGTTTTACCGTAAAAGGAGGGGAGGAAAGGGGAAGGAATTCAAAACAGAAAGGGTTCTACATCCGAGACGTAAATTTGCCCCCTCTGCGCAAATTGACCTACTTCGCGACATTCAGGGAAAAAGACCCTAGCGGCCCTACTTTGTTCAGACTGGGGGAAGGAAACAAAACTGGCACAATATATGGACTACCCCACAAAGAATCGAAATAAAGTGGCAAGAAAGGGAGGGTGGGATTTTTGTCAGCATAGTCTCTCAAAAAGAGGCGCTTTCTTTTTGAGTGAAAGGAAAGAGAAATGGAAAAATGGGAAAAAAAGGATTTGGTTTGAGCTTAAGAAAAAGGTTTTGTGATTTGATTAATTAAAACAACAACAAAGAAAAAATGCAAAAATCACCGTACAACAGATAGGCTATACATGACAAGAATAGAAAATAGACTATGAAAATATGAAAGGCAAAACAAATTACAAAATTTAACCAAGTTCCATTATACCACCAAATTTGTTCTTCTTGGGATGGTTCAGATCTGGAGGAACGGAGGGAAGGAGACGGAGGATACCCATCATAGTTCGGGCAGAAGGGCACAGGGACTATAACAGTGTCCAAACAGCACTGGCAAAATAGGAGTTGGCGCCATAAATCCAATAATAGCATAAATAGAAATATAATTATAATAATCCAGAAAATTGGGGCCAGGATCCAGGAGCGGAATGACATTTAGGGAGCGCCATGTGGGGACCGCAGGGGACGATACCACATCCGTAGGGAAGGCTGTCGATGGGCAGGATCAGGGGGGGGACGGATCATGAATAGCCACAAATGTCCAACGGTGTTGGTTAAGAATTCGCCAGAATGTAGGATAAAATGTTAGTAGGAAAGATAGGACGGACGGGCAGGGAGGGGCGGGAGGGCAGGAGGACGAGGGACAGAGGAGGGATCGGCCTACCAGCCGCGGAGGACCGGGGAACGGGAATCGATCGGGAGGGGTTCGTCTGCCAATTGGGGGAAGGCCGGGCTGCAGTGGGTGATACCTGCCGCCGGGCAGTATACGTCCTTGGACCTGGGGTTTGGATGGTACCCGCCATGAAGACACTATGGCGGTTAATATCCATAACGAGGAGAGCCGCATGGAGACTGGCCGGAGGGTTACGATCGTCGAAAAAGGGTGGATGGGATTGGCCACGGCGGAGGCGCTCCGCCATGGCTCGGATTCGCTGACGGAGGATGTCCTGGAAGGCGGAGAATTGGGCTTGGGTCAGGGGTTCACGGGTCTTGGGGTCTAGGAAGAAATTGTCTAGACCACCTTGGAGAAACCACAGGAGGACTTCCAGCCAGATCCGTCCGGCGACGTTAAGACCGGTCCACGCGGCAGGGTTGTAGAGGTCCGGGTAGATGTCCGGGTCCATTTCCCCGATGGACGCGGCGGGTTGGCCGTTGATGAGGGGGGCCAGGACTCCAGTACCCCAGAGAGGGTCATCCGAGGACTCGGCAAAGAGGTGGGTGGGGTAGGTGACGAGATGGATTCTCGTACAGGAGTTGGAAGGCTATGCGGACCATAGCCCGGGTGTTGAGGCCACCTGCCCAGTTGGCCTTCAGGGACTCTGGGGACGAGTTCAGCATTTGGGACACTTGGGTTTTATTGGGTGGTGGACCGGGAACGATGCTCAGTTGGCGCAGGAGGGGCTACCCCTCGCTGAGCTGCCGCAAACTGAGCCTCTGGACTAGCGGCTTGAGTTGGCCGCTGGGCTTCTGCACAATCTCAATGGAAGTGAACGAGGCCGCCGAACGACGTCCTGAGGCGGTCTCGGCTGGTGGGCGGGGACCAGATCGAACAGACGCTGATCCGGACAGCTGAGGGGGTGGGGACAGCCATTCCACGCTGGGAGGGATAAGCGGTGTGGGAGCAGGACCACCGCTAACTCCAGGATGTCTGGAAGTACTGTATCTCTGTGGCACGACCTAGGGCAAGGTCTGGGTTGGGGCGAAGGCGGGGGAGGGGACGTGCTCGCAGCCTGAGCACGACTGGAACCGGAGGCAGCGCTCGCGCCAGATTGGGCACTGCCGGAAGTATCACAGCGCTCCCGGGGGCGTTGTCGGATTCGGACTTGGGCAGGGAGAGGGGGCGGGGTTTGCTGTCGACGGTGACGGTTGGAGGGGTCCGAGGGGTGAGGCCGGCCGTGGCGCGCGGCCGTCATCCGTCGCCAGTCAATCTCGGCCCATGGGAGTTGGGGGTAGTGCCACTGAGACCTCTGACAAATAAACCGGCAAAGGGAAAGAACATTGCTTCGCGAAGGATATGGGGAGGTTGGGCAGGGGGGGTTAAGATCCAAATCAAAGGACCAAGAGGGGACGGGCCAGGGGCCGATCGTTCGACAGGACCGACAAACATGATCTCCTCATAAATGGTGGTTAGCTCCTGACGCTGACGCCGGGAGGGGCGTGCGTCTAGAGCGGTGAATTCCAGGGCTGGGTAAAGGGGGCCGGCACCCAGACGACGATGCTGGACGACGTCTTGGGTACCTCGGGGGCCGTAGGATGCCGTGGGAGCCAGTTGGAGGGCCATTTGAAGGTCACAGAAATTGACTTGCCGGGCTGCCCGGTGAGCCAAGGTAGCGTGGGGATAGACTTCGTGTGCCTCGTACACGATGTCTTGAATGTGGGGGAGGGGATCCATACCCTGAGTGCAACAGGTATGTTCCTTAAGGTTGGGGAAGTGGTACTCCGGCGTTAGGCGGGACAGATGAGACGGCGGTCCGCGCAAAAAGCCTACTCGGTCGGTAGCCTGGCTAGGCCAGGTAGACATTTCGCGGACCACTTAGAGGTTTTGGGGAGCTGCAACGCGTCTCAAGCGGGCTACCCGCTTGCTACGCTGAAAGGGCTGGGATAGATTGAGCGCCGGGCTACCCAGCAACTCTATCTAATTTCTGGTGTCGGGAACTGGCACACCTGGGGGCGGAGGGGAAATAGGTTGGCTAAGCCGGGGGAGGCAGTCGAGACTGGGGGTGTCTGCACTGCCTGCGCCGCCGCTGCTGCCAGCACTGGGTAAGCAAACCCGGCGGGACCAGGTTGCTGGGTGGTTTGGGGAGAGGCGTGGTCCTCTTTGTATACCTGGGAATTAGTTGACCGGTACGAAATGGTGGAGGCATGACTGTAGGTAGGGGATTGTGCCAATTCTAATGTCGGGAATTGGCACACTTGAGGGCGAAGGGAGAATAAATTACTCAGGCCGGGAGGGGCAGTCGAGACTGGGGGTGTCTGCACTGCCTGCGCGGCCTGAGTTGCCTGGGCTTGGGATACTGTACCTTGTATCCCATTGTCGGGGTTGGCTGCGGGGAAAAGGGTGTCAGCCGGCGGAGTACCAGCTGGGCGGGACGGCGGTCTGCCGCCATCCGAAAAAACTGAACCGGGGCTAGGGACTGGGGGGTGGTCTGTGTACCGTATAATAGGGTTCACAAATAGAATTTCAGACACGGGGGGTCGGGACGGGGTCTCCGCGGACGGGCCCGCAGGAGACCGCTGGGGACCGGGTTCAGAAGTGGGCTGGGTATTGGGGAGGGTTTGAGAGCCGGGCTGCCCAGTCTCTCTTATAGGGGAGTTCTGGCTCATCGGTAGCACCGGGTTCCAAAAAGCTTGGTCGAGCTCGGGGAATTGGGCAAAACTGTTGACGTCCAAGGTTGAGGAGAGTCAAGTCGTCGTATTCGGGGCCAGATGGAACCTTCGCGGAAATTAATGGAATTTCTCCGGCTCATATAAAAGCCAGAGAACAGCACCAAATTAAGCAGGGATCAACTTCGGTGCCCACTAATCTACTTCTATATAAAATAAGGCACCAAAATTGCACGGAAGCACCAGCTCTGAAACAAACAAAGAGCAGTGCATACACAGAAAGGTGAAGAAAAGAGTGTGCTGGTGTGAGAACAGTGTCAATATTTTGGAAGTGAACTACCGAAATGGTAGTTGTAGGGGGGGACGAAAAACCCAGGGTAGGGGCAGGGGACAGGACTGGTTTTGGGAAAAGGCAAAAGGGACGAAGTTTGGAATTTCAACCCGAACGCGTTGAAATCCACCAAACAGGGTATGAGGATGGGCCGTGCCCCATTCGAGCTGATTGGCCTCATTTCGACCATCGGTCGAAATAACTAAAATCATAAAAAGAACTGGACATGGTATACAGTTGCATACGTAGGATCGGCCGGACCTTACGGTACGGTCCTGGGTGACGAGGCACTACTTACCTGCAGTCTTGCCTGTACGTATGCAAGACACAAAGCTAAACGCTCTGACCGGGAAAAAAATAGAGGAGGGGGAAGAAACATACTGTTAATTAACACATATACCAGTCAGACCAGACACGTATACCTAGGAATCAAAAAGACATACGTATGTAGGACCCAAAGGGGGGAAATTTTGGTGTTTATTAGTTTTCGTACGTAAAACTAATAAGAAATCGTAACGTGGAGGAAAAAGAGAAAAATACGAAAAAACCCCATTTTATTTTAAATAGAAATCGTAAAAGAAGAATAACAAAAGTAATATAATTCGTATAAGTATACAAAATGTATAAATATACTAAGGAGAAAACCCCAATTCAGGCTGAAAAGAGAAAAAAACCCAAAAATTTGAAAAATAATATAAAAAGAAGTAATCGTAAGTAGGGTCCTACAGTTTTTGACCCTAGAAACATTTATACGAAAGTTAGGCATATATACGTACATTTATACCACCAACAACACGCAAACAATCATACAAACAAAACACCCTACTTACGTATTTATACTGATGCATCAGGTTTATTAAAGAGAGCGGTGCAGCTGCTAAATAAGAATATAAAGAGAGGAGAGAGGGACGATAAGTTAAGAGGGGAAGGGTTGGTGAGTATACCATGTCGGGCAGGGTGAAGGGTCTAACACTGCAGACCCTTTTTGAGTTACCACGTAGCGTAACCCTAATAAAAAAATATGGGGGAGTAGGGTCCTGACCAGCAGGACCCCAGAGTTATCCTACATAACTCTAAAAACAGCTTACAAAACTTACAAAAATAAATCATTACGGGTTTTTCGTTTAGCGGTTTCTGGGCATGGGATTCGTAGATCATGGGGATAACGCATTAATAGGCTTGGGCAAGGGTGTCACTTCGAGGGTAGCAACAACAAGATCCCAAGTGTTGCTGGTATTGGCCTGCCATGTGCTCAGGCAACTAGGCGGGCTGCAAGTGCCTGAGATTAGCGGGGTTTGGATAAGGTTACCGGAAATGACACTGTTCGTTATGGTAATACTAAATTTATCGGCCAATGCCCGTAACTCGTCTGGGGTAAGGAGTGATGTCTGCCACATAGGGGTAGAAAGGGAATGGGACTTGGGGACTACGGACCAATCATATTTTTGCATAAGGTCATAACCAATAATAAAATCTTGGTACAGACCTTGGGCAACATGGAAGGGAAATAAATATTTGTGCCCGTTGCACAAAAAGGGTATCTCACATTTCCCCAATATGTCAAGGGACGTATCCTCCGCAGCTGTGGAGAATTTGGAAGCCGCAGAGGTATGAAGGGCAAGGGAGAGGGTACCGGAGGCATTTACATAGTCGAAAAATGCCTTGGATATGTAGCAGACATTCGCACCGGACTCCAAGAGGGCTAGGGCCTTCACACCAAAAATACTTACCAGCAGGTGGGGGCTTTTTTGGGAGGGCAGACGAGTACACTGGGACACGTAAAAAGGGGTAGTGTCAGTGAGGATTGCTTGGACGAGGTCACTGACGGGACCTGTCTGTTCATGGTCAGGAGTATCTTGAGCCTCAGCGTCCTCGGCTTCGAAGGATTGATTTTGGTCATTCAGGTTGCTGAGCGGAGTGGGGTTGGGTTGGGTCTCAGGGTCCTCAGCCTCCGAAACCTGAGCGAAGGCATTTTGGGTAGGGAAGGTAGTAGGAATGACCGCTGGGGTTGGCAGCTGAGGCTCATTTATAACAGCAGGGGTGGGACTTTCTGTTTGATGGGCCAGCTCTCCCAGGAGAGCAGTGGGTTTGGTCTGGGTCTCAGGGTCCTCAACCTCTAAAACCTGAGTTGAGGCATTTTGGGTAGTGAGGGTAGTAGGGGTAGCCGCTGGGGTTGGCGGCTGGGGCTCATTGGTAGTAATAGGAATTAGGCTTTCGGGTGGCAAGGTTAGCTCTCCCATAGATTGGGATCGCTGACAAAGGTGGGGTCGAGGGAGTCGTTTGGGTTTGGGCAAAGAGTCGCTTCTGGTGGGCTCGTGGGGTTGGCAGAGTTGACCGGACATGTCCAGCTCCTCCATGCACTGACGAATTCGGCCCAGAAGGTTCAACAGCAGGCTTTCGAATTCTTCGAATTTTTGGCGGGTAAGGTTCATGGTTGAGGAGAAGTCCCCAGGAGACTTCTCAACAGCTTTAGGGAGTTTTGGGTACGATTCCTGCTGATGATCCTCCACCGGGCTAAGCGACTCTCGGGGATCCTGGAACATGTCGCCCAATTCAAAGCACGGAGCCCACTGGTCGGGGCCAAAGGGATTAGTGGAAATAGCAATAGGGGAGGCGTGGTCGTGACGAGCACGCTTGGAATGTCGGGAAACTATTTTCCAGGAGTAGTTTCCTCTGTTCCGCATGGGGTGGGAGTTTCCGGGGGGCATTGTGAGTGGAGGCCGTGGTAGGGGTAGCTGTAGTGGGACCATCCTGGTGATGCGAGGTACTGGGGAGGTGTTGCTGGCCCTCGCCAGTCAGCAACATCTCCCCAGGGCTTAGAATAAACTTAGGGGTGAGATGTGTACGTACTTTGTTAAATGTACGTACATGGTTTGTACGGGGTAAAATTTTGGGCGTCAACAGTGGATCAATTAGGGAGGGGATAGGTACTTGGATCTTGTTGGACGCTACGGGCTTCCCGTAGCATCCGCGAGGGGGAGTCCACTGCTGACGATTAAACCTTTCGCAACCTCGCAACACCAAGTTTTTCCTTGCTGGCTGGGGGCTACACTCCGGGTGGGTGGGTAGACAAGTCCGCGGCCTCCACTGACAAGTTCGTGTGCGTTTGGGCTCCAAAAATGAAAGGCGACGTTGGACAGGGTAAGGGGGTTCGACCTCGTGGTCAAACAGGCTGGGGGGTTTCGTAGATTGGGAGGAGGGTGGGGATGGGGTATACTCCGTTAAACAAGAGGACACTGAGACCGAGGGGGACTGATGTGACTCCGGGTGATGGCCACTTGGTGCGAAATAGGGTAAGGGTTCGGGCTCCTCTGAGCTCCGATTGGCCGTCCGAGGGTTATCAGTCACTTCGTACGCGGGCGCCATATTAACTGGGTAGGGGTCAGACCGGGGGCGCACGTCGGGGCTTACTGACGGCGCCCCAGGTTGGCGTTTCCCTGGTTCTGGAAAAGGCCATCGCAAGTGGGTTGATGACTAACTTGAGGACTGGGTTGGGGTTGGAGGTCACTCAAGTCACCTCCTTGTTGGCAAAGGGGGGTCCGCGCTTGGGGTTGGGGGCTGGCCATCACCTTCGGACTCGCCAACATACGTAGGAATCCGGGGTGGTTGGGCCCCAGGTTGTCGACTGCGCGTATACGGGTGGGGCAGTATTGCCACCCGTGCCCCTCTTGGGTGCACCAGAAGCACAACCTGGGCCCATGAGTTCTGGAGTTGTGGTTACGAGGGTAAGAATTGGAATTATTTCGAATTCCATATGGGCGGGGTTTGATCTGATCATGGGGGCCTAGGAATGGTTTCGTTCCCTTAAAGGCCTTTAGGTACTCAGCCACGTGTCGCGCCGTGGACAGATTGGACTGCTCCACCTGGGCTTCCCTGGTGTGTAGTCGGGGGTCAGGGCGTCTCCGGGAAAAGGAAGGGCGGGTAGGTCGGTTAGCCCGAGTATCGCTTTGGGCCCGGGGGCGAAATGGGAATGTGGGGCCATCGTCGCCGGATTCCGAGTCAGATGACGGCGGAGAATCGCCGTGGGGAGGGGATGGACGGCTAGGGGGCTGCCCCCTCGTCCTTGGTTCAGGTGGGGGTTTCACGTCGGAATCCTCTTCGATGGCCGCCACAATCTCGAGGAATTCTGTATAAACCTTGGGGTGGTTTTGGTACAGAAAAACCCACATTTCCCGGGTCATATGGCGTACCTGCTGGGCCAGGACCGACTTACCAATCTGTTCGTCGAGGTCTTCATAGGGGGTTCTATGCGTAGGAGGGGCCCAGCCAGGACACGCCGGAACTTTGGGACAAAAACCCAGAGCGGGTTTTTTCTTGGGTTGGGGCTTTCCGGGCGGCTGTTCCAGGGAAGTGGGATTCGGGGGTGGGGCTGTATCTGCTGAATTTCCGGAGGTAGAGGGGTAGGACTCCTGTGAGGCCAGGGGGGGCGTCCCGTCGTCATAATTCTGGCGGTTCCGTAGGTCACCCGACTTGTCCCACGTCAAGCCGGATGAGGGGGAGGCCAGGCCCCAGTGCTGGCTAGACCGGCGATTTTGGGGTTTTTGAGCTCCCTCAGAGGTAGCTCTGGGTCGGATAAGGAGGGCATGGATTTTCTCACTCGCGATTGGGCGGGGCCCGAATCAGTGAGACGATCGAAAATGGGGTTTTTGAGGTTAGGGGCATCGCCGATCAGCCGGGCCAGCTGCTCCTGATACTTCCTCCACTGGCCTCGGGTACGCAATTTATCTTCTTCACTGGGGTCGGAACCGTCCAGATGGACCGTGGAATCATGACGGGAGGGGCCTCCTCTACCTCCGTCCTGGGGGGGAGTCCGACGAGGGGTGTAGATCGTCCTCGGGACTCAGTCCTGGCCCGAGGCGGATGTGGACGGAAGATCCGTGCTGCCCAGAACTTCCGCCCACGGCCCCAAGGTCAGGAGGGGGAGGGTCAGGGGATCGGGCCACTCTGGGTTTACTATCAAAGGGGTCGTCTTCAGGGGGGCGATTATCCATTATTAACAAAACACAAGAAAAACACAACACTTACCGAGTTAGTTATATACGTATATCAAAAATTTGGGCAGCCCTTGGGGACAAAAGGGACTTTTGGGCCGATATACGTATATAACTAGGGCCGGTCAGGGGTTTCCAGGCCAAGGGAACGAAACTCCAATAATACGTACGTAGTTCGGGCCAAAATTCGGGGGTTGGGTCGATCTCCGGATCGACCTGGATTTTCGGGGGATCCGTCCAAGGGGTAGCAGCAGTCCACCAGTTGGGGCTGACAAGGGCCAACAATATCAGGTTAGATTCCTGGGCGGGTCCTGGAATCTGACCAAATTTTACAAAATTTTATATTTCCCTCCCAAAAATTTTCAGGGTAAGGAGGGGCAAATTGGGATAAATTTAGGGCGGGTAGGGCGTTGCTGGTATAATAGGGGGAGATTATCACCTGGCGTGGTCCTGGTGATAATCTAAGGGAAAAGTTGGTCTGCCCAACTATAATAAATAAATTTCCAACAGGTAGGAAAAAAAAATAACACGACACAAAATTAGGCACGAGAATAAAATAAACACACCACTCGTCCGCAGAAAGGAAAACGGGACTAATAAAATTCACGGGGGATTGACAGGAAGTCAGGCGTCTGACTGGGACTTTAAGCGATGCGTGGGCGGGCCTTCAAAGGACCCAAGCAAAGTCAGGCGCCTGATAAGGACTCAAGCGGTGCGGGGGCGGGCCAAAAAGTTAACACAAAGGTTTGCAATTGGAATGACGTCAATTGCAGACCTTTGTGAAACCACACAGGGAGGAATGGGTATATCAGACCGTCGGATCCAGTCAATATTAGGGAAAATGAATAGGGGGGGGGGGGAATTTTACAGGTAGTAGGTAGAGGAAAAAAATAATTTGGGGCTCTAAAAAAATTTTTGGACTAGGGGTGGGCTAGGAAAAATTAATTTAGGGGGGGGGGGGAAATCGGAAAAATATTTCAGGGGGGAGAAAAATAAAAGGGGAGAGCCTAGAGCTGGCAGCCTAATGTAAAATAGGCTGACAGTAATAAAAAAATTGGGGAGAGAGCCTAGGCCGGGCAGCCTAATGTAAAATATGAGGGAGCTAGGGATTTTAACCACTGAGCTCAAGCCCCAATTTTACAAGTGGAACTGTGCGCAAGACGCTGACCTGCGACTGCGGGTGGAGATATTTAGTCCAGGCGGCTCTCTACCACCGACTTGCCTCGCCAAGGGGGGATGGGTAATTTTTGGGGGACGCCAACGGGGCGCCTAACAAAAGGGGGAACACACACAAAAAAATAGGCTCAGATAGAATTCAGCTCCGGGCTATTCCCAGAGCTCTACCTAGCTAATTAAGAGATCAAGACCTAGTTAAAATTAGTAATAAAAAGGTTAAAAAAACAGGACAACTGGCAGTTTAATGAGTCAATACGGGGCAGGGTTACAACAAGAGAGTCCGTCCGGCGATGTCCAGACAAGACGGGCAAGTAAAGGCGGGCTACCCGCACAATAACAGTAAATGGGCACACAGGGAATCACAGACAAGGGGGAGGGGACCAGCAACAAATCGGACACAATAATAATACAATAAAAATGGGGAGGAAGGGAAAGTTGGCTAATAGAAGTTAGGCCCCGTAGGGGGGGGTACGGGGGCAACCCCGCTAGTTAGGTGGGAAAGGGAAAGAGAAAGTTAGGAGTTAACTTGAAAATTAAGCAAAAAGGAAGGGGGGTTAGAGCCAGGAAAACAGTTAGAAAAGGAGTTAGAAAGGGCTTTTTAAAGGGAAAATCAAAAACTGAAAACTTACACTTTTAGGTGTAGACAGGCGAGGGTGGGGCCCCAATCCCAGATAAGCAGCCGCACGGTGACTTGTCAAACTCCCAACTGACGAAAGGGTGATGTAATCATTCAAGGAGAATTTTGTCATGCGTTGGGAACGGGAGGGTCTATCTTCGCTAAGCCAACAAGAAAGGGAAATATGTGCAATGTTAAGTTTACGCTCAAAAATAGGTGGTTTTAAATAATTTTCGAGAAGTGAACATAAAGTTAGCACTGCACGATATTTAGGGGAGGGGTTTACACACAAAATAATACATAATTATGGGACTTCCCAACAATTATAGAAATACAATATTCATGGGGAATTTGGGGAATTTTGGGGGATTTTGGGGGAGTTTTAGGAAAACAGCGAAAGTGGGAATTATGAAAGGGCTTGGAAGGGGGGTAATAGCGGGGACGCTATTACCCACATTACATTATTGCACCCGAGATTACTGAAACATCGCCTATAATTGTTGTATTCCAGATCGTAGAACGCTTTTGTTTAGGCATTTCTTTGTCGCTGCACAATATTGCTGTAGGCCTGCAACTTTAAAACTTGCACTAGATTTCAGGTCTACGCTGGTAACAATTCTGACAAGACCCCGTTTTCAGCAAAATTGCGTCAAAAACAAGCAATTTTCGAACAATGATTTTCGCAAATTCATTCCTCAAAAGCAATAAGACTAGTGTCTAGAGACTTGTATCTAAAAGCAAAGTTGTAGAGCATTTAATTTGTCTTAAACGATTATAGCCGGTGAGAATAATTTTTTAGACTGTAGTGCCAGAAACTCAAATTTTTTCGGCCCCCCTAACTCACGTGCAGAATTTGAGCCAAATCGGTCGAGCCAATCTCTAGATAGATGGGAAGCAGGTGGGATTGGGACGGACGAATAAATAAATAATGGACATACTGTCACGGTGTGATTTTCCCCCCTTGAAAATTTTCCCCTCGGAAAATCTACACCGTTGTGAATTTCCCCCCCCCCCCTGAAAAATTATACAGGTGTGAGTTTTCCGGGGGAGGGGGGATTTTGCACCAATGCAAGACAATGCATATTTCAGTTTCTAAGTTGAGTTTGGCTCATAATCGAAGCAACTAATTATGTTTTGAAGATGGGAATACGATTAGCGTAATCCGCCAAAATTCATTCATTACTTGCATTTGATAAATCCTAATAAGGGAAAATTCTTAAATAAATGATAACTTCTAATCTTTCTTAGGCTATTATTTTTTGTGTTTTCATTTCTAAGTAAAGACAATTAACTTAAAATATTGGAGATTTTTTGTCCGAGTCCGAGCTCAAATCTTTAAGTCGGGCAAAGGTATAAAATCAGTTTAATTAAACTTTTTTAACGTTCATTTTAGAAATTCTGTTGAATTAATTGGAGATAAAATGTTCAGTAATCTAAATTTTCCACGTTAACTTGAAATTTGTAAGCATTCCTTGGAAATTTTCCCTTCGGAAAGATTTCACTATTAGCCTGTGGTTGAAGTGGTTGAACTCCGAGACTATGTAAAGTTTCAATCATGTATGTTTTAGTTTTTCATTTTTTACTTAGGGCCTTTTCAAAAAAGGGTAGAGCAGATTTAAAATTAACTCGGTCCCTTTCGTGAAAGAGTGTAAAGAGGGAAACTCAAGCTTGAATGGAGTTAAACCAGAGTTGGCGGTGGACACATTTTTTAATGACTTCGACCGCCCCGCGCCCGCACCCTTGGTGACCGCGACCGCCCGCGACTATTTGCCTGACCGCAGTGACCACCATGTAAAAATGTAAAAAATAAAGAAAAGTGAGAGTAAAAACGTTGAAAAATCAGCTATCGTCAAATTACGACATCTCAAATGCAAAGCGCTATAATCAGGATATATCATCAAATGAGTATGAATGTGAGTTCAGAAATGACAAAATGTGTAAATGGTTATAATAGATTTGTCTCAAGACAAATTTTATAAAGTTAGCTGAAAGCTACTTTGCTGCATGCACTCTATCCGACATTTGCCGAAAGCTGAGTTTCAGGATTTTATGTTTTAAAAATTTAAGACTTTAAAAATTCTTAAAAAAACGATTAAACATTAATATAGTTTCAACTTGAAAATTTTGATGAAAACCTGACGGTATTTTCTGTAAACATTAAAAGCCAAGGAAATTTCAGCTCTCGTGTGTGTTTACAATCCCAATTCAATCTTTTCGTCTCTGTCACTTCCTCAAATCTATTAATAAATTATTTTGGTACTCTCGCAAGTAATAGTCTATTATATAATACGGTTAGGACACCCAAACTCGCTGCAGGTAAGCGGGAGGAAGCGGTCAGCGTGTGTTACTAACAGACAACGCACGTTACCATGGGAGCGACTGAGGAGACTTCAGTCATAATCTAATTTGGCCAATAACCGCACACCGACTTGGCTTTGAGATAACAAACATTTACTAACCGTGAACTCTGCTTCTTCGTATCTAGCCAACCCTTTGCAAATAGATTGCGGAGAGCAGCACTACACAGGCTTTACCGGTGAATGAGGCCGAACTATTAAAAAGTAGCTAACTAACAATGATTGTCGTCTCGTCTCTCAGGTCTGTGAATATAATAAAAATTAATATATAAATCTTTTGAACCGGTCTCAGAATCCAAATTTAGGAAAAATTTGTGGTCATTGCGGTCACAGAATTGTGTCCACGCCCACGTGGGCCCGCGCGTACCCGCGGATACCCGCGGTTAACCACGCCCGCAGCCAACTCTGAGTTAAACTAGCTAGAAGTTAGAACAGGGAATTTATACTCTATTCTACTCACCCTTTCTTGAAGAGGACCTTAGGTGAGTCCCATTGTGTGTCCCATTCTGAGTGAAACGAAATTTCGGTAAACTGGAACTGTCATAATGTGGTTTGCAATGCAAATTGCAATATATTTTGTTTTTAGATTGGAAATGGGACTTCAACATCTGCCAAAGGAAATCCTTTTCAAGATCCTATCTCATATTCCTCTACGTGATCGAGTCTCTCTGGAAGGATCACTTTGTAGAGATTTGAATGATGTGATCCTCCAATCCTATTCTGAGGTGGATGAATTGATGATTGGATTGGAAGAGCATTACTCTGGTCCCATCACAATCACACAGTTCATCAAGTGGGCGACGTCGAGATACCTAAATCTGTCAAAACTTCATGTGACGTCTCCAGTCAAGTCCGATTCACTGGCAATAATCAGTGAATCTCTACCTAATTTGCATACTCTCACTATCACGTTCCCGGATCCTGATCCATATGGCTACGGCTATGAATTTTGTCCGATCGAACTGTTCGAATTTCCTCCAGGCCTGATAAGGCTGCGGCTTGTCAGAAAATGCTCCTACTTGGGATCTACTTTTCGGGATGGTACTAATCTCACATCTGATCTGTGCAACGCTCTCAGTGGTTGCTGTTTTCATCTGAAGCGGTGTTGTCCGCAGTTCAAATCGCTGGTGCTCGACTTCCAGGGAGACCGTTTAGAGTTTGATTTTACCAAACTGTGGTCCACCCTTGATTCCTCTGGAATTGAGCGAATTGATTTCAATTTCGGCTGCATTCCTCCACCGCCCCCTGCCTACTTGTCTTTCTGGAAGAATTTACCCGGCTGCTTCCGATCACTCAATCTCCTTGTTTGCGGATTTATCCCTATGGTTTATCAGTACCTCATGGATAACAACTATGGCTGTGCTCTAGAAAAATTGACCATTCATGAATGCGCCATAGAGAGGATCAATTTACCAGCTAATTCTTGTATTTTTCCCCGAATAAAGGAGCTTACTTTTGGCACAAGTAGCGACCATTTTGATGTGAATTGCTTGGTTGCGGGTGGTCAACTGGAATCACTGAAATTGACTGCCAAGGCACCTCCTGATTTAGCTATGATTCAAAATGTTGCCGTCCAAAATCCTTATCTTACTGAACTCAGCCTGGAAAACTGTGAAGTCTCCGAGTTTAGCTGGAATGACTTCTTGATCGGCATAGCATCAATTTCCTCACTGCGAAAGTTGTACTTAGAAACGGTTGCTTGGAATGGGCGAAGTCAAGATTTGGAATTCGCAGAGTCTTCTAATACTTCGATTTCCTGTGTCGAAACTTTGTTTGTCGCTCTCAGACTGGAAGCAATGCCAGAAACCTTTTTCGCCATCTTATCTAAATTCTATCCAAATTTGAAATATGTACACATGTATGCTAGTTTTAGTTCTGGTATTTGGTGTTTTAACCATGGAACTCCCTCCATTCTAAGACTGCCTTTGCTGGAAACGTTCAGTATAAGCACGTGTGCTCCCGTGCAAAGCTTGAACTTGCGTCTATCAACGGGGAGTGATCTGAAAGAAATTGTAATCTCCAGAAGTGTGAGTATGTTCGGAAGGTACTTTCATGATGGTTCGAACTGCAGTTGCCGTACTCATTGGCAGCTCCTGGAGATTTTGGACATGGACAGTCCCAGTTTACGCACTCTGCAAACACCACTTCTGGGAGATTCAACTCACAGCATGACCATTGGACTTCCACAATTTATTTACCGTTATGGAGACTGTTTGACCACTCTTTCACTGGACATCGTGAACAAACTTGCAGGTGAGGAAAAAAGAATTGGTGCCAAAGTATTGAGCGATCACCTTCAATCTCTTCAGCGTCTGAACGTTTTGGAATTAGCTTCCAGTCAGCCATACTTTGCTGTCTATTTTGTTGGCTATCGTCTTCTTCGTTTTCAGTCAGTCAAAGACGGTAATTTTTTGGAATCACCAATTCAGCATTCCTCGATTTCCTATTTGTTCTATTTGTTTGACAGCATTAGGAGCAATCAGATTCTTCGTTTGGCATCGTCGTTGGAGAAACAAGCGAGGTTGCAGTTTTCCAGAGATCGACCTTTGTCTGAAAACACGGCTCGGCTTTTATATCCAGCGAAATGGGCTGGTTCTGATGAATTTCCTCGTGTTCATTCTAATCACCATCTAATTTTGGATTGTATCAAAACTGTATTTGTTGAGTTTGCTGATATTGAAAAACTGAATATTTGCAATTAAGGCCTACTGTATCTTAGTTTCAGTAGGTTATTTACTGATTCTTTTGTATTTTTGTTGCTATTTCTGATTGTTAGGCGAGGTTTATTCCTGCCACTCTACCTCAAAACTCCACCTAAATAATGAAGATGGGTATTATCAAGAGTACGTAATATGTAAGAGTATGACAAGCGTCATACTCTATGTATTATCAGCTTGCTACATCCTCTGCACGCTATGGCTTACCCCTCCCCCAATCAGACTCTCTTATCAAAGCAAATTCGAACGCTATGTTTGCACGCTTAAGCTCGAAAACATAACTAAAATAGTCAGTTGGTTCAAAGTGCGTCTGTTGCGTGTAAACATAGCGGGCGAATTTCTTTGACAATTTATGGGGGGGGGGAGCGCGCATCGGATGTAGCGAGCTGATAATACATAGCGTATGACTCTTGTCATACTCTTATGTATAAATGTACTCTTGGTATTATTAATAGATTCTGGTATTTGTGTACGTTGTTAAGACGTACTTCAGATTTATTAATATGCTGCACATTCATTCACTGCACAAAAGCGTACCACCACCTTAAGACAAACTATCGTGCTGTAGTTCAGCTTAATTCTTACTAAATTGGTATCATACGATACTATACTTTTATGGCAGTTTCTTGACTAAAAAGAAAGAAAGCTATTACACTTTCATACAACAGGTTCATGAATTGTAGTTCTACATCGTTGCATTTTATCTTTATCAATGCAGAGGATGCATTCCAGCCGGGACTTCGCTTCCGAACCGATAGCATGTGGGCTAAAAGCAACATAAAAATCAGCCGTTTACCTAGTCTACTTTTTTGGCTACCGCACGTAAACCCAAATCTTTCCTATGACAATACACCACTGTGCAAATAGTACCGCAGCTGAGTTACTGCTGTTTGACACAGTAATAACTAATGCATATAGCAACAATATAAACAACATGAGTATCAGAAAGTCAGAATCAGAAATCCGAAAGTTAAATCTGCGCTGAAGCCAACGACATAAAGTTAAAGTTATATTGCCCCCGCAGCGAAATTCTAAACTATTTCCCTTTATAGCTGGTTTTGGCTATTTTACACTGGTTGCGGCAAATCAATACGACATAGCACAACTTGTTAAAAATCATCTGAAATAGGGAAATTGTTTAAAAATTCATTGCGGGCGTAATGTAAGCCGTAGCCACGAAAACCTTATGTCGTTGGATCCAGCTCAGATAAACTTTATGATTATGCTATTTTACTCAGTTTTGCTAGATTCGCATTGCCGAAATTTTAGGTCAAAAACTGGTATTTTTCAAAAAATCTACCTTTCAAATTTTGAAAAACCACATAGATCACGTGAAATCTGACACATAGGCGGTTCTGAAAATCCAATTGAAAAATTTTTGCATTGAGTGAGTCGTGAGTAATAGCCAGTCAAAGTTGGTAAATCGGCAAAGATCAAAGGATTTTGAAAGTCGAAAAATTGAAACTATCGCAATTTTTGACGAAATTAGCTGATATTTGCGATAGAATATGTTTGGGACATTTGCTAATTTTTCACCAAACGGCTAGTTCCTGGCATCTACTGATCTTTCAAAACCTAAAAATCGGCTTCTTTTGAGGAATTTTAATTTTTTCATATTTCTTTTTCAACCAAATGAGAGTTCATGCCATGACGGTTCAGAAAATACATACATTGCTGCAGCAAAAATGTACCGCTAAATTAGTATAAACAAAACAATTTCACTCCCTTTGGTCAGACTTTAGTTGATATGGATGTAGCGCTTCTACCAGGGCTGGTGGACCAGGAAGAAACCAAGGACAAGCCCGAGCGGGAGGCGTCAGGCACCCTCTTACCCACGAAACCAGGGCCTAGAAGAGAAGAGGGAGGTTCAGCTTTTCACTCACCATTGAAAGTAAAGAATTGGCCCTGCCGGGTTTCGAACCCCGGCCGTTCTGACTCCGGAACAGACATGCTAACCAATTACACTACAGGGCCATCAGCTGAACTCCCATTGCAGACTTATCAATCGTTCCTATGCCTGCTTCCCCTACATGGATGCAAAGTATAGTATAGTGACTGCTCGCGACAACTGATGCTGAAATACTGTATACTGAGATAAACGTAACAAGGAACAAAGGAACTATAACAGAGTATATATATGTATATACCTATATATATTTCGACTTTAGTAGAAGATTCTTGTTCCGGCCTGTCTTTGGGTCGTGCGATAAAAATCGGCCGGCCGGGCAGCCTGTCAAATTAGGCCGATCGCAGTTTTGCCCTATTTTTGGCGTATTTTGCACGTTTATTTGGACAAAATAATGCACATATATATACTCCTGCTTATGTATCACAAATGATATCACGTATTGGCCTGGTTCAAAAGACCGGCCGGTCGACCGGCTGTTTCTGACCCGAAAGGTAAGCAAGGCGGAGTGTTCGACACCGGCCAGCCGACAACTCTAGTATAAGAAGAGTAAGCCACTGGGGAGAGGGATTTTTCATCGAAACGGTGCTCCGACCAGAATGCGAGAATGTGGTGGGGTACCAGAATACAAAACATAGCCCCAGAAATGAAATCGGGACACTCTTTACTGACCCGATGACCCGTCGACCAGGTGATCCGCTTGCCCGGTATTTTTTAAGGTTCAGCTTAGAAAAATTAAAAATACTTGGGTGCTGTGCTTCGTTATTTGACAGTTTTAGTAATTAAAATATAAATTTGGGCAAAATTTGTGCTTTTGTCTTGTAGCTTTGGAAAAAATATAGTAAAAGCAAGCCGGAAACAATTAAAGTTGGTTGGAAGGATTTCGCCCACAATGCTAAAGTAACTTTTTGAATCAGTTCAGAATAATTCTTTGCCAAAGTAAGCACATCATCTGATTCAAACTAATTTAGCTTCAAGTTCCTCACGCATCTTTTTATTGTAGTAATAAAAAACCATTTAGTTTAGTTGTTTTTTCACTTTTGGTTTTCACTTTTGCCTATGAGTGGGATTCTGTCAATACTAGAAATAAAACCAAACTCAAATACAGGAATTCCTAAGGATACCATGTCATAACAATTAGAAAATATGAAATTGGAAATGCAGAGTCTGTGATCCTTATCTTGCTTTATTTTTGGTTATTTATTTATTATCATTTATCATTTATCATTTATTTTTTACTCCGGACTTGGAGCCCGCAGTCTGATCCACCGAAAATGAGAGCAGTGGTAGGGTTGCGCTGTTAGCAAAATTGCGGGCCAGGGCCGGGACCTTCCCAGAATGCGGGGTCGGGGCCGGCCCGGTCCGGGCTTGGCCCCGTTACTCAGCTCCGGCTCCGCCCAGTTACATGGCCCCGGCGGCCCCGTCGGGCCAGATTCCATTTCACAGCTTCCGCAAGTTTATTGGCACTACATATACCTACAGTCTTGATGCTTCATCCGTATGGCGATATTTTATATTCGGATCTATTGTTAATGATCAATAACAGTATGTAGATATGGCTTCAGTAAGCTATTATTAATAGCTATCAATAATCATTATATGTTGGTATTTGTTGTCACATTTGCTGTTCATATTTTATGTTTTGCATTGATACATACATTTTCAAACTCTGGGTCTTTTCTAGCGCTAGTTAATCGATTTAAAATTAACTCGATCCTTTTCGCGCCAAAATTAAAAGAACTAAAGGCGTTAATTTTAAATAGCTGGAGTTAAGCGCCATAAAATTTTTCGCCCGCACGACAATAGGGTAAAATTAACCTGTTTAACCCTTCATTCAACATTTATGTTGAACAATTGACTGTTGATGTAGTCAACATGTCAGTTGTCACTCCTGGCTTCGGGCTGAGAATCTGGAGATAAGCACCGATACAATATAACCTTCTGTTGGTTGGAGTTCTATCCAGCAGCTACTTTACCTTTTTCCCTTAACCTGCGTTCGCAAATGTGAAACCGGTGAAATGTCTGGTTAAGGCATCGAGGACCTCTGGATATGGAATGTCTGTTGGTTTTTCCGGGGCCACCAAGTTCCGCTATATTTGATAAGTTCCACTGCCCATACCCATATGGGACTCATACCTTGTCCGGGTTGGGAGGCTTGGATCCCTCAGAACCTCCGCGTTAACCTATGAATGTAATGGTGTAATCAGAGATAAGACTGCTTTTAGTATGGCAGATCCAAGCAGCGTGCCCGATATTGACTAGGTGTTAGGGGGGCGGGTCCATATTTTACTCATGTCGGGGGGGGATGAGCGTTAATTATCGTCTTGTGTCTACCAATTTTTACCTTCACTGATAGACATGAGAATTTTAGGATTACGTATAGTAAGCATAATGAGCCTGGTTTTTCATAATAAAACATGACATATTATGACAGCTGATGGTTACTGCTTTCATTAAACATGTCCGCGCAAAACATAATATGATTTACACATCCTGTGTTACAAATACGGGGGAGTGAACAATTTAAGTTGTTTATTCAGTTTATTTAGTTAATCGCGGACTCAAGCTTCATGGTTTAGCAGATGCCTCAGGCAGTTGTTAAGTATGTGCGCACATAACCAGACATTTCTAGAAAATTATAACCATAACCAGAAAATTCACTGATTATTCATACAATTAAAAAGCATAACCTCACCTCAATTGCAAATGTTCAGTTTTTCAATATCCGTA
Source organism: Trissonchulus latispiculum (assembly GCA_030248195.1). NCBI lineage: Eukaryota > Metazoa > Nematoda > Enoplea > Enoplida > Ironidae > Trissonchulus > Trissonchulus latispiculum. Next base: position 8,443 of record JASAND010016651.1, on the reverse strand, counting down.
AAATCAACAAATTTAGTTTTTGTACCATCCAAAATTAGATGGTGATTAGAACGAACGTGAATCAACTCATTAGAATTGTGTCTCCGTGGATTGCTTAGAACTCGAGCCGTTTCTTGAGACAGAGGCCGATCTCTGGAAAAGCACATCCTCACTTGTTTCTCGAGAAACGATGACAAACGAAGAAACTGATTTTTCTTACCAGAATACAAATAAAAGAGATAGGTAAGAGAGGAATACTGAATTGGAAATTCCAAAACACTATCGTTTTGGACTGATTGAAGAATACGAAATCGACACCCAACAAAATAGAGAGCAAAATACGGTCGACTCGAAAAGAATTCCGTCACTTCCAGGCGCTGAAGACAGCGAAGATGATCATTCAAGAGTTTAGCACCACCTCTTTTCTCATCATCAGAAAGGTTAGGCATGATGTCCAACGAAAGAGTGGTCAAACAGTCGCCATAACGATCAACAAATTTTGGAAGTCCTGTCCAGTCCAACCCAATGCTGTTGACTGTTGGATCAGCTTGAAGCGGCGTTTGCAGAATTCGCAAACTAGGACTGTCCATGTCTAACACCTCCAAGAGCTGCCAAGGATTGCACCAACGGGTATTTGGACGATGATGAAACTGCTCTGTGAATCTACCAAGATTTCTGGCCATCACAATTTCTCTCAGACTATTTCCCGTTGAAAGACGCAGGTTCCAGTTTTGCACACAATAAGGGACATTTATTTCCAATGTTTGCAGCAAAGGCAGCCTTAGAATGCAGGGATCTACATTGTTAAGACGGCTGGTGTAATCTAATCTGACATGCAATTGTAAATACTTCAGGTTCGGATAGAATTTAGATAAGATAAGGAAAAATGTTTCCGGAATTGACTCAAAGTTAAGAACAACTGACAAAGTTTCAACACCAGAAACCGAAGATGTTGAGGACGCAGGAAGTTCCAAATCTTGATTTCGTCCGTTCCAAGCCCCAAGTTTTAAGAACAACTTTTCCAGTGAGGAAATTGAGGCCAGGCCGATCAAGAAATCATTCCAGTTAAATGCGGTGACTTCACTGTGTTCCAGACTGATTTCAGTCAGATTGGGGTTTTGGACGGCAACATTTTGAATCATAATGAAATTAGGAGCTGCACGATTGGCAGTCAATGTCAGGGATTGCAGCTGACCACCCTCAACGAAGCAATTCACATCGAAATTGTCGTCTTCTGTGACGAGAGTCAAGTCACGTAATCGGGGAAAAAATATGGTAATTTGGTGGCAAAATAAACATATCAGAGCTGCCTTTAAGAATAGTTAACTGTTCTACACCACAACCAGACCCGTTATCTGTGATGCACTGTAAAACTTCAGCATTGATCATGTTAGCATGTACATTAAGCGATGTGAAAACAGGAGAAAAATTCTTCCAAAAAATTTAGTTGCTCAGGCGGGCATAAAAGAATGCAGGGACAACTGAAGTCAATTTGTGCAATGCCAGAGGAACCAAGGACCTGGCACAGTTTGGAAAAATGGTAACGAGAACTGATTCCTTTCAAATCCAAGTTTAGTAATCTAAAATGAGGACAACACCTTTTAATATGCCAACACCATCCTTTGATTATATTGCATAGACTGAGCGTGGGATATTCGAAACCAATAAAATCTAAATTGTCTAAATTTCTACATTCAGCGCGACGTTCAGTGTGAAGTTTGCTTACTAGCCGCAGCTCAACCAGACCTGCAGGGAATTCAGAAAGATCAAGCGGACAAAATTCGAAGCGGCTCCTCGCATATAGACCCGTCAATGTTAGAGTGAGTGTATGCAAATTAGATAGAGATTCACTGATTATTTTCAATGAATTGGAATTGATAGGAGATGTCACATGAAGCTTTGACAATTTAGGACATCGCGCTGCCGTCCATTGAATTAGCTGATCGATTGTGATGGGACCAGAGTAAGACTCTGCCAATCCAATCATCAATTCGTCTATATCAGAATAGGATTGGCGGATCAATTTGTGAAATTCCTTACAAAGAGAGCTCTCCAGGGAAACTCGCTCTCGTAGAGGTATAAAAGAAAGAATTTTGAGCAGGACTTCCTTTGGAAATTCTTGAAGTTCCATCTGTAATTTGAAAACAAAATCGGGTACAATATGTATGAAAACAAAAATGGTCTATTCGGCGAAGCTTCCTTTCTGGTGAAACCTCGGAAAGCAATAAAAATTAAGCAGAACTAGTAGAGTCGTTATTGAAACGTCTCATGTTTGTGACGACGTTGCGCCAGATACCAGGGGCCGATGTTATTAAAATGGGGTTAAGGCTAACCCGGGTTTAGCCCATTTTGGGGTTAAATGGTTTTTATAACACCGGCCCCAGAAATGACGACTTAATGGGTGAGGGTTTGGCGTTTTCTTGCTCACTCTTTCACATGCTCTTGCTCTTCAACTAAAGGTCGTCCCTCCTCAGTAGACATGTACACGGAAATGGTCAACTTTTAAGCATTGGTAATCAAAAATTTCCAACCATTGACGCCCTTCTTACCCGTATCGTCAATTTCGCCAGTCAAACTGGATTTTTGGGTACTTCTCTGCTTAGTTGCATTAGCAAATATACAAACAGTATGATTTACTTTTTTTGACAAATCTAGCCCGTTTTAGACACTCCACTAGAGTGGTGTAGATATGGCTGAAACCTCCGTTTTGGCTTTACCAAAGGAAAGCTTTATAACTAAGTTAGCTAATTACGTTTATATTAATGAAATTTTTAATAACCTGACGACTACGGAATGTTTTCGTTTGCAGGGGTGCTGATATGACTCATGCAACATGTAAAGTTTTACCTGACAAGCCTTGTAAAGCTAATATAAGTTTTGAGTACCCGACAGGCTCATATCGTTTACGTTCAGTTTGGATTAACCAAAAGTACGTAATGTTGTCCCTGTAGGAATGCCCTCTGCAATCTGACCAAAACCATGCTCTGCTCGCTACAACCTCTGGCAATTGCAAGCGCAAACTAAAGTCTGACCAAAAATTCTTGGAACCGAACTGTGAGCGCTTATCCTGAGTTAACCTTTCAAGTTAGTCTGTATTTTTAGAAACCTCAGGAGGAGGAGAATCCGGTAAAATTATCATATCCGGTCTATATCCGGTTACCGGATGCCAAATCGATAAAAACGCTTCAGATTCGGAAAGAGAATGCTAATTAATTCATACTCTAGCATATTGGTCATTGGCCAAAGACATCTCCGAAAATCGGGTCACATCCGGTCCATATCCGGTAACCGGATGCACAGGTCACAAAAACTGTACAGCAAGATGGGTAGGTCGTACAGTTTCGCTGATTGAATTTTTGGATTCAGCGGGTCGAATTAGTCTATATACGTAGTTTTGTCCAATTTGGATCAAAATTGCGTGATTTATGGTCGTATCCGGTGCGAAAAAACCGGAAAAATCTGGTTTTCCGGTCTGGTGCTCGGAATCGCGGATAAAAAATGTTAGTTTATGGCACAATGAACATTTGGCAGGCTACTTGCATTTTACCGGTGTCAAAGTAATCGAATATCCGGTCGATTTCCGGTTCTGAGCTTTGAAATTTGAGATTTCATAAGCTATTATCTCAGTATCCGGTGGGCCCGGAAGTCAAATTATTTCATTAAAATGACATTTCGTCTATCCCTAACAAGCATCAGCCTCAAATTACTTCATATCTGCCGTAATTTTTGAATGAATGAATGAATGGCGTATTAAAAATGGTTCAAAAATAAGTTACATTGCGTACGACAAAGCTAAGCGTATGGGATCCAATCTCATATCCGGTTTAACAATTACACAAAACAAGCAAAGTCAGCACGTTTTTAAAACGTTATCATTCAAACATTACAGCAGATATGAAGTAATTTCAGGTTGATACTTGTTAGGGATAGACAATATGTCATTTTAATGAAATAATTTTACTTCCGGACCAACCGGATACTGAGATAATAGCCCATGAAATCTCAAATTTCAAAGCTCGGAACCGGAAATCGACCGGATATTCGATTACTTTGATGGCGGTAAACTGAAGGTAGCCTCCCAAATATTCATTGTGGCAAAAACGAACATTTTTTATCCGCAATTCCGAGCACCAGACCGGAAAAACCTATTTTTCCGTTTTTTTTCGCAACGGATACGACCATAAATCACTCAATTTTGGTCCAAATTGGACAAAACTTCGTATATAGGCTAATTTCGACCCGCTGAATCCAAAAATTCAATCAGCGAAACTGTACGACCTACCCATCTTGCTGTACAGTTTTGTGACCTAGACATCCGGTTACCGGACATAGACCGGATGTAACCGGATTTTCGGAGATGTCTTTGGCCAATGACCAATATGCTAGAGTATGAATTTAGCATTCTCTTTCCGAATCTGAGGCGTTTTTATCGATTGGGCATCCGGTAACCGGATATAGACCGGACATGATGATTTTACCGGATTCTCCTCCTCCTGAGGTTTCTAAAAATATATACTTTATACAGGCTAACTTCAAAGGTTAACCCAGAACAAGCGCTCACAGTTCGGTTCCAAGAATTTTTGGTCAGACTTTAGATCTTAGTGAAGAAAGTAAATTCGCCTACTGCGCGAGTCGAGCTCGAACGGACACAAAATACACGCACTACACACGGGCACACATTGCTGTTTTGGAGTTTAAGGTGCTGGTATCGCTTTGTGTAAATTTGACCCTATAGGCTTTATTTCTTTATGAAAGTGGATGAAACTTTCCAAATATACTATTTCGGTGCTCTTTAACATTCTGGGACCAGTCCCGCATTTTTAGGTGCAAAGATAAGAAATTTTTGGTTTTTGCCATTATTCTCTCAGTACATAGTCGAGACACCGGATTGGTTGGTATGGCTGGATAGAGGGCACAGAAATGAACATTTTTGCTTTTACAACTTTTGAGCTATCTCTAGTGGTTAAGTCAGTATAAGCAAAAAACGATTTTTGGGGTCCAAAAATGGCCGTTTTCGAGAAAATCAGTTTTTTCAAAATTACTGCCCAATCATATGGACAATTTCGGTTTACTTATACTCGATCGATACACAGTCTCATTGCACATTTTATCAATGCCTATTAGCCGGAGTTTGTTGCTCTAAGCTAGAGATTTGGCAGAAAAACGATTTTGGCAAAACTGCGATTATTTTGTTTTGAACATCGATTTCTCAAAAACTACCCAATCGATTGGCGTGATTTTTGGCAGGATGAGAATTCGCACTATTGCGGAGGGACATTTTTCTTGGTTTGAGCTAAAACATCTCCAGTTTCGAAAAAACGCAATGCAAAGTTGCGAAATTTCGTGTCACCGCACATTTAGTGGATTTTCTTGACCGTTAAGACCTGCTGAGCCAAATCCAAAAAAATGTCCCTCGGCCCACATGTCCTTTAGAGAACAGCACATGAAAAAGTTTCGGCCGATTCCACAGTTTTGAGAAATCGATGTTCAAAAATTTTTGGCCTGTATTCTGCCTGTAAGATGTTAGTATGTCAGTCAATTTTTGCTATTTTTGCCAATTTTGCTAGTTTCGTACTTTTATGAGAATCTACATATTATAAGCTTTAAAATGATGTATGAAGCTCTTTCCAACTCGCAAAATTGCGAAAGTTATAGCGTTTCAAAATATACCCACAAAAGCACTGCACAAAGGGATACCAGCACCTTAAGCACATAAACATGAAGCTAGTGAGCGCAGTAGTCTCTTGGGGTCTAGAAGTTCCTGCCGCCAGCGAACATAGCATTGTATTTGCTCTGGTAACAGAGAGCTTGCCTAGTAACTATACTATTATAATTATGTATATACTTTTGACTAAACTAACAAGGTCGTTTATCCAGGATGCATGAGGCAACACAATTAGCATTCAAAGTTTTCTACTGCGAATTCGTTCGTACTTAGAAATCATCCATAGCAATTGAAATGCCTAACAACTTTTTTAGCAACATTCAAAACTAGCAGCTTTAATTTGGAAAACGAGCCAGTTTGGAGTTATAGAGTCCTCTTTTGCTGTATATGTTGATAGTTAATCCATAATAAAAGTATAATAAGAAAGTTGCACATCATCAAGCCGTCGAAAACCTCGGTCACCTGACGGTGGTCGAGCCCTTGGTCTTTTGCTTATCGCGCACAAACTCCAATCAACGAAGACAAAAGATCTGAAGCTGAATTAGAATTTATAGTCTATTACCTACTTTTGAGAAACAAAGGGCAAATGATACTAAATGGGAATAGAAAACTCTAGCAACCAAAGCATAGGTAAGGTGCAAATGCTTTGAGGTTCATAGAAATTCAATGATTCAATTCGTACAAATAAGAAAAAATAAGTGAATACGTTTCCATGGATTTTCTTGTTGCTAAGAGAAAGGATGATCAACCTCATTGATTACAAAATCACTAATCGATGCAAAAAATACAGGCTAACTGCAAAAAAATTGAGACAGGCTAGTTGTTGGATTGAGATAAGACTAAAATTCCTTTATTTGATGATTGGTTGTCTCACATTAATTTGTTAGTAGTTATCGACAATGTCACTGTTTGTCCATAATCATAAATCATGAATCATAATCATAAATCATAAAGTATCATAAATGCAAATTCTAGGTTCAATGAACAACCAATGACAATGAACAATCAACTGGTCAAACTGTTGGCGAAATACATAGCTTGTTATAAAATCAAGTTTTATAATGTGGAACCGGAACCTTTCATGAAAAAGATTGGTTAATTTTAACTCTACACTACTATTTTCTTGAAAAGGCCCTTGGTAGTTGCTGGTCAGTGGTGGCAGCGGCTAGTTGAGGGTTTGTTGGGCTCGTGGCAATTTCCTGGTTGAGTAAATCTGGGTGATGACTTGGACTCTTCTTATTTGATTTTCAATACGTTAGTTTATTATTTTGTATTGGAAGTTTGAGTACCCATTTGAGTGTCTTGTAAAAGTTTGTTTGAGGTTTTAGCCTTGAATTTAAAGTACAGGCAAGTCACGGTTTTCTCTTCTTTGCAGTTTATTACTATTTTGTATTTAGTACACTAGTAATCGCGCGATATCTCTCGGATATTTCTCTAGCCCATGCATCATACACAGAACTAGAGATGAGGGTTTTGGCTCGAGCCACCCGCAAGCCGAGCCGAGCCGAGCCGGCAACAATTTCTCCCGAGCCGAGCCGAGCCTACCCTACCGAAAAATTTTAAGTTCACTGTAATTACTTCCGAACTTGTTCAAACAAAATAGCCAGCAAATTCAATGAATTCTGTTTTCAACTTTGTCGTCTAATTTTCCGCTTTTCCTTGCCTTATTCATACCTTCCTTCCACGCCAACTTAGTTTAAACTGTGTTGTGCTTGAAGTCAACTTATGTATGGTGTAGTTAGAAAGAAACATTTTGACCTAATTATTTCAACTTGTCATACTTGGTATTATCAAAAATATTACAACTAAAATTTGCTTTGTCTTACTACTTCGGATTTTTGTAGTAATTTATCAGATAGCAGACAAGGTTGTAAAACTGCTGATTATATACCAGCAATACCTACTATCAATTTGGAGTTTAAAATTATTCTGCATAATTACAACAGACTACGATTATGGCAGAGAGCAATTAGAGGATTTGAAATTTGTTAAAATTTAAAGAATAATGTAAAAGAATTCTGAAGTTTATTACTGAGTTCTCAAGCATTTTGCAATTTATCAGCTTATGCATTTTCTCAAGACTGCGGAAAACGAATAGTTTTCTCGTGATTTTTTTCGGCGTTTATCACTGGTTCCTTTCCATATTGTATACATAAAATAATATAATAAATGTTAAGCAAAACAAGCATGAATGGGTGCCCGCCCACTTTCGTAGAATATATGTTTACCAAATATCAATATCATTAAACATTATATGTAATCGTTGGACTCTGCAGCTCGCAGTGTCTCGGTAATTGAATTTTGGTGATTCACACTGCTACACTAAGCTAGACAGCCGTTTTCAGGCCTTTTGTCAAGAACAACGTAGAAAATTCACAATTCGGTGGAATCGGTCAAATTTCAAATTTCAAGCTGGGCGGGCCGAGCCGAGCCGACCCACTTTCAATATTATTCAATTATTCAATGGAAAATCCCGGCTCGTCCTCATCTCTACACCGAACACGACTAGCAATCGTTTATTAGTGTATTTTTACTAGGCAAAGTTATACGACTTTCCTACCATTGGAAACAGCATAAAAATGCTACAAAGTTGTAAGAAGTTTTTTGATTGCATAAACCTAAGCTCATTAATTGATAAAAGTAACTAATAAATTACAAACCGTAAGCCTTATGGCTATTTGCGAATCAGCGAGCATTCACGCGTTTATATGGATACGTGTACGTAGTGCAAAGTAGAGAAAAAAACTAAATAAATTGTTTCCTACCTGTTTGAAGTTATACTATTTAAAGTCATAGATA
>JASAND010016649.1:0-31345 GCA_030248195.1 Trissonchulus latispiculum | reverse complement strand
CCCCCAGACCTCCCGAATGGCCTGCTGATACTTCAGAATTTCTTCACTGTGCTGCTGCAGAAAACATGGAATCGTTGAAAATTCTTGGCGCCACTTTCCTCTCTCCCGTAGGAGGGTTGGCGAAAGCAAAATGCTTTCGGCTCGACCCCCCCTTTTCAAAATCCTGGGTGCGCTCCTGACCTCGGGTAAAGTCCAATACTCTGAAGCTTTACGGCCATAGCTGATTGTAATCGTGGACTTCTGATGCATTTTATGAGCTTTAGGTTGAATGTACCCGGATGAGGCCTTTGGCTGCTGGCGAGCTATCGGTAATTCAGGCGCTCTCTTGTTTGGTTGGCCTACTAAGCATTTCTTTACTGATTCTGCTGCAGCTTAACTGGTGCAGGTAAGGTAGTAACAGTTTGGAGTAGCATTCTAAAGGTAATGTGTGCTACTGTACAGGTGCTATGAGCTATTTTAAAGTAAAGTACGCATTCCACTCGAAAGAAAAAATTTCGCTCTTTGGCGCGTATAGATTTCTTGGTGTCAGATTTATTGTTCTTATCATGGAAATGTTTGAAAGCCTCTTTCGAAGTTTTACTGAAAACATCTATTTTTGCCTAAAAATGTAAAGCTGCTTTACTTTTCAAAGTGAAAGACCTAAAGATCGATTTTATTTTTAAAAAACAGCTTCTGACTCCAATCCCCTCGTCAAATAAATTTCGCCTTGGAAGACCGCTCTCCCAGTTACTAAGTCCTGGATCATCATCATCATCATCATCATTCTTGTGGCCAGGGGGTGATCCATACTGCTGGGCTAAAGGCGCCCAGTACCCCTCAGAAACCCTAGCACCCGGGCAGGGTCATTCCAAAGGACGGTCAGGCTTGGGTCGGGAGGAAGGAGTCTCCGTCGGACAGTGAACCAAACCCATCACGTCGCTAATGTAAAGCTCCGGAGTCAGATTCAACGGTATAAGATTGAACTGGTTAAAATTATTTATAGTGAAATGTTTTTTGTGGAACTTTTTGCCAGTTTTCCTAAATTAACCTAAACTCTTTGTTTTCCAAATTAGTTGCCTTCAGGCGGTTTATTGCACTTATGCCTAGTTGAATTCTGCCTTCTCACCGTCAAAACTCAAAAGAGGAATTGTGCCTACTACAAATCTCAAAAGTGGAATTGCGCTTACCACTAGAGTAGCCAGAAAAATTTTCGGGGGAGTCCGGGGCTTTCCTGACCTTCATGGAATTTTTACAGGGCATGCAGTCATCATTTGAGGTGACACTCCTGGCTCTACGGCTGAGAATCCGGGGATGAGCACCGGCACCCCAAGTCCTGTGGCAGGGCGGAGATATCTCCTGGGGTAAACCTTTAGCTTTTTTACCTATTATTGGATATTAAAAATATTTAAGGCCCAGCACGTTTTCATGCACCCAAATGATGCAGAAGATGGCCTAATACACCAAATAGGATATTTGGTAATTTGGTACTCATTTTGGGGTGCTAAACACGTATTATGATGGTGCGATACACTTGGCGCGAACATTCTTTGTAAACTGGGCGTTTTACACGTGGCAGAGAAAAAATTCTGTAGGAACCACAATTTCGGGGGGACCCCTTGCCCCCATTCCCCCCCCCCCTGGCTACGCGCCTGTCGCTTACCTCTACTACATGTAGTCTCTGCTTTACTCAAATGTACTTTCACATTTAGTTTCACCTTTTATGTTTATGCACTTGCAATATCAGATTATTAACAATTAACAGCAATACAACAACACACAAGGTAGAGTTAAACACTGTTGAAAAATGTCTGAAAATCATTGAAAATAAGCAAGAATCCAGTAAATTTCGCGCCGCAGGTGCGACAATTTTTGAAAATGTTGGAAAAAGTTGCTATGGAAAAATTAAAACGCTGAAATAAGGGTATATAAACTAAGTGAAAATGAAATCAATTTCGCGCTAATGGCTTTTCGAAAATTTATGTTCGCGCTGCGCTCGGACAATAAAATTTTTCCTTTACGTCTGGTTTCCGGGGGGGTCTTGTGTCGGGTTTCTTCTTTCTTATGTGCGCCCCTAGCAGATGTTAAGAAATCAAGCATGCATATTCTAAACAGTCATAATTTAATTTTAAAGTTAGTTAATTTTTATTTAATTTATTAGTCACAATTTAGTTAATTTTTGCAATTAAAAACGCAATTTTTAAATTTTAATTTAGAATTATTTATTTAAACTTTTGAAACCTAAATAAAAAGGATTTAGCTTCGCGCTAGGTCAGTTTAATTCACAATATTTCATAAGCTAAAACAGCATTATAATTTTAATACTGTGATATTCTCTTTGATGTGCTAAAATAAATTTGAAATTTGAACTTCATTGAAGTTTGTTTGCGTAATAGGAGTTTTATTACCTAGTATTTTTACCTAGTAGACGAAGGAGTAAGTATAATTCCACTCGGTGTAAGAGGAGTAGGCACAATTCCACTTTTGAGATTTTTGTGAGAATAGTTCGACCTTTGAGTTTTGAAATTGCTGAGGGTCACATCAAAAGAGTAGGCACAATTCCTCTAGGCATTCCACTTGGAATGCGCGCTTAAGACAGCGTCGAATTTGTCCCGTCAAGAGTTTTAGAATGTTGTCTGAATGTAGAAGAATGTAGAATCGATGAACAATGTTCAAATAATATTATATTTCAGTGTGTTTGTGGGTGCTGCTTCCATGGGACTAGTGGTAACCTATCCTTTGGCTAAACGTTACACTTATTGGCCTCAGTTTGTTTTAGGTAAGTAATTTTTAGATGGTGAATGTATTCTTTTACATCATATACATCAAGCTGTGTTCTTTTCAAAATACTGGTAGATTTTAAGGGCAATGTGGAAATGTGCGCACAAATGTAAAGTTTGTATTGTATATATTAATTGAATTTGTTAAGCATACGGTTTGGTTCGGGAACTAGAACTTGCTGTGCTTAAAAGTTTTTCTCTGTTTTTTTGAACGGCCAAGTCATGGAAACGGGAAGTCCGTGTATTTGTTGTGCTCATATTGTGCTTAGTTTGGATTTTGCAAACTTCCCCAGTGTACTGCGGTTACGCTACCTAACATGATGAGCAGCACTATTGAAATTATCTGTGGCTTATCTTGCCCTGTGTACATTTCCAGGCTTAACATTAAACGTTGGCGTGATTCTTGCTTGGCTGCATGTCCTTAACCCGCCTATTGGCGGATTATTTTGGGAAGTGATGGTATCAGTTTCGCCACTGTATGCATATGCGGTTTGCATTACACTGATTAGCGATACCATATATGCACATCAGGTATAGTTTTAATCATTAGTACGGTGCACTGCCCAGCTAATGAACAACTACACTGCTGTCCGTTTTGATGACAACACTCTTAAGTTGTAGACTTCGTTTCTCCAAATTATATAAATCACATTTTAATGAGAATGAACTCATACTTAAAACTTCGCCTAGGGCTCGGCTATGTGATTATTTTCACTTTTATTAATTTTTGTGAAATTGAAGGTTGAATATTCGCAAAAAATGAGTAGAGTAATATTTCTCTGTCTTTACTGCCAGAGTCATAGAATGTCCCTGACTTACGTTTTTATGTTTTCCATTAATCAGTTTTCCAATTTTTTCAATTTAGCAATATTGTTCTTCAGGATCATGGGCACACCCAGGGGAGGGGATTTGGGGTTCCGATCAATCCTCTTTTGTCCGACCCCCCTGGAATTTTTGATGAGAAAGCAAAATTTGAGCTGTTTTCAGAGCTTAAAACTGAACAACAGGAAAATCTTTTGCGCCTGCAGCGGGTTTCTATCTCAATTTGTAAACATTTATGGGCCGGCAGCACCAGTAAATTTTTTAAACGCAATTTTTCATAACTTTAAAAAATTTCCACTTCTGGAAGGAGAAATTTTTAGTCTCGATCTATCCCTTTTCAAAATCCTGGGTGAGCCCCTGTTCAGGATAGTTAAGCTTTCTCCTATATTGGGTTACAGACGTCGTCTTGTGACATTACATTTTTGACAATAGCATAATTTAGTCTATAGGACTTTCATTTTGCCATAAGCGTCTTCCTTTGTCATTGAACAACGAACCAACACTAAAGCCGCTGATTCTGTCAAGAGTTTTTCTCCTGAGTTCAAATAGCTGGGAAATAGATAACGTCGGTGGAAAAGGAACTGGAATTTATGGTGAGACTGCCCTGCCCTCTTATCTGACGTCACCATAATAGCTTTTGATAAGCCTTGATTTACGTAATTAGTTATTTTGAAAGTTCTGAAGTCTATAGTATGAGTTCGAGTTGTTGGCAGACCTTTTTTAACTGTTGTACATTCCAAATCGTGTCGATGCAACATCTTCCGTCGATTATCATTTTTTTTCATTTCGGGATTTTCTAAGTAACCCCTTTGACAGGATTGGGGTAAATCGGTTCATTCTTCTGGTTTTCGGTTTGCCCAGATTGTGTCCTTCCTCTGGATTGGTTTTTGTGTTATTCTCTGCTGCACTGCATGGCTTTTGGTTTCCCGCATGATGTATTCAGTTGTTGATGCTGCCGTAAACGCACACCTGTGTCTGAAACTCACAAACCTTAACCCATTTCGCTCAAATTTGATGTGGGTACATTTGAATACATTTCTGATTGATCTGTGACAAACATTTAAAATTTGAAAAAACTAAATTTTAAAGTTTTTCAAGGAGGGACCAAGGGGAACCAAAGAAGTTTCGTCTCCAATTTTGCTGAGAAGTTGCATATAGGTGTATTCAGGGTTGCTGAAAACGAATCTCAAAACCGTTTTCCGATCCTGCTTTTCGTTAGCTCAGTACAGGCTAAAGACTAACTGACTTTTAAGCTTACTTCTAACTAACTAGGAAAAGCTGGATCGAAAAACCGGTATTCAAATTCATGTTCAGCAACCCTGAAAACCTCCATACACAGCTTTTCAGCAAAATCGGTGACAAAAAATTTTCGGTACCCCTTGTCCCCATGAAAAACTTAAAAGTTTATATAATGTTTTTAAAATTTTAAATTATTGTTGTTATTGATCGATCAAAAATATGTTCAAATGTACCCATACCAAACTTTAGCTTATCGGTTTAGCTTTGCGAATTTTAACACAGGGGCGCGTATACGGAAGAATCACCATTCAGTTTCTTGTAGTAAACACGTTTGCTGAGTACATACGCAGGTTCGCAGATTGGTTCCGGCTACTTTTTGATTTTTCAGTCTGAAGACTGTATAGACTATATATATATAAACTGTTTTTTTACAAATTTATCCCTTTCCTCCGTTTGCTTTAAATTCCCAGGTTCTTAGGAAAACCCTTCAAAATGTGTGTAGACTGAAGCAGGGGCGGATCCAGGGGGGGGGCGGCCGCCCCCCCCCGTCGCGATTCGAAGGTAGGAAAAATTAAGGAGAGAAAGAGGAAAAAGGGCAAAAAAACAAAAAATTTCGCGCCTTCGGCGCGAATTTTCTACTTTTTAACCGCATATTTATTGCATTTGTGAAGAAAAATCTTAAAATGCATCCGATTTTTCGAAGAAAATTACCATTTTTGCCTAAAAATGTCAAGAATTTTAAAAAATTTGTTCAGTTCTTCAGTATAAAAAGAATTAAAGATCCGAAGACCGATTTTATTGCAAAAACAAAAAATTTCTTCAACTTCTGGGGGGCTCCGCCCCCAGGCCCCCCGCTTGAATAGTTTTACCGCCCCCTCCGTCACGAAATCCTGGATCCGCCAGTGGACTGAAGCCTATTACAACCTTGATACGTAGGGCACGGTTGCGATGGGCAGGACATGTTGCCAGGGTGGGAAATACAAGGGTGCTCAAGAGGCTGATGTACGGTTGGGTGATGGAGGTCAGGCACCTGTCGGCAGACCCAGAAAGCAATGGGCCGGCCTGGTAATGGATGATTTGCGCCCTTTGCAATTGAGGGATTGGTACGAGAGGCCCAAGATCGTACAGAGTGGCGAAGAGTGGTAGTCAATGGACCAGCGGCTTCCATGGACGGATTAGGTCTGGGCCCATAAGTCAACAAGTAAGTCAGTAGGAAAAGTCGGGTGCTTTTCATAGAAGCTTTTGCAAAGACTGAAATTTAGGAAGCAGATGAGTCCCCCACTTTCTGTGTTTGACGTTGATTGCTGTCTAACTCTTTAAACTGCTAACGCGCTTGAGTTGTTCACTCTTCTGTTTGCATGGGCTTTTAATTTTTGTAGTTTGTCGGGCGGGATACGTGATACCGACTCGTTAGTTTTGATTCGCTCTGTGGGACTACATATTTTGTGATTAGTAAGCTACTTTCTTCTTCACATTCTGCGTTATTTCTCCCAAGTATATAATCCCGTTTCTTTGCATTTATCTATAATTGCACAAGCGCGCAGCCTTATTTAAGGTGCTGGTTTCCTTTCGGGTATTTTTTACTCATACGATTTAATCCAATACGCAAATAGCTAAAACTTCCTAAATAACCTATTTACGTGCTCTGTAACATTCTGGAACCAGTCCCGGATTTTAAGGCCAAAAGATAAGAAAGTTTTAGTTTTTGGCCTTAGTCTTCCAGTAGGTAGACCACACACGGGATTGGTTGTTATGGCTGGAAAGAGGACACAAAAATGAACATTTTGCTTTTACAACTTTTGAGCTATCTCCAGTGGTTAACTCAGTATAAGCAAAAAACCGTTTTGAGGGTCAAAAAATGGCCATTTTCGAGGAAATCAGTTTTTTTCAAAATTACTGCCAAACAATTTTGTTCCATTTATACTCAATCGATACAGCGTCCAAATGCACATTTTATGAATCCCTATTAGCCGGACTTTTTATCTTTCAGCTAGAGATTTGGCCAGAAAACCATTTTGGCAAAACTGAGGTTATTTTGTTTTGAACATCGATTTCTCAAAAACTACTCGACAGATTCCGGAGATTTTCGGCAAAATGGAAATTTGTACTATTGCGGAGGGACGTTTTTCTTGGTTTTGGCTAAAACGTTCCCAGTTTCGAGAAATTTAGTGCAAACGTTAAAATAAAGTGCTTCCGTGCATTTTGCGAATTTTCTCAACCGTTGAGTGATACTGAGCAAAACCCCAAAAAATGTCCCTCCGCCCATATGTCCTCTCTGTGATAGCGCAAAAAGAAATTTTGTCTGGTTCCTCAGTTTTGAAAAATCAATGTTCAAAAATTGTTGGTCTATATTTAGCCGTTATGTCAGAAAACGTTTGCTAATTTTTTTATTAATTTTGCTAGTTTCGTAAGCTGATATGAATGTCCTGATTATAAGCTTTAAAACGATGTATAAAGCTCTTTCGAACTCCCAAAATTGCGAAAGCTATAGCGTTTTCAAAATCACCACAAAAGCATTGCACAAAAGGATACCACCACCTTAAACCATGGGCACCCAATCAGCGACCCCCTTCGCCTCCCGTATCGCTAAAATTGTCTAAATTTTACCATTTTTACTCCTAATTTTAAAACAGTTCCCGCCTTTTCGGATTTTACGAGGAGTTTTCGCTATCTTGTCGTAAAATGTCCTAAAATTCGCCAGTTTCTAACGTAAAATTCGCCAGTTCCTAACGTTTTTGGCAGTTTTGTACATCAAATTGTAAAAACTCACAAAATTCCAAAAATGTTGGAGTGAGCCACCATTTGGGGTGAGCCACCTGTTACGAGGTTCTCCCATAAAAATCACCTAAAATAAGACAGTATCCTGAGTGTTTTTGGTTTTTACATTAGGAACTTACCCTTTTTGCTTTAAATATTTTGTTGTGTGTGTCGTTTATATGACGCATAAAATATTCAGCAAAATTTATTGGAGCGGCTTTCGGTTTCCGTGGCTTGGCTAACTAACAGTAAATTGAACTACACTGTGACTAGTCTGTACATACAACTAATGTTCTGAAATTTTCTATGTTGTGTGTGTTGTACTGGTTCATTATTGTGATGATTCTGACATTACTTTGGCAAAGTTGCAATGAAGTGGATAGCCTAATAATACGGATTTAAAAAATACGTAGGTGTATCAAATTGCAACTGTTTTAAAGCGTTCTAGCAATCAAAAATGCTGACTGCTTATCTAGTTTTTCACTGGTTTATTTCCTGTCCACTCCATATCCAACTTGAACAAACGTAATGCCGTTTTGTGACACAGGTTGCATAATATATACCTGTATATGTAGTGTACTGTTAGTTTGCTTGTTTATTTGTTTTAGTTGGTTTGTTTTGTAGGTCTAACCTTCAACTGGGGCGCCCTTCTAGGTTGGACTGCGGTTCAGGGTACCCTTAGTCTTAGTGCCTTTGCTGCTTACATAGGTGGCCTGTTTTGGACTTTATCCTATGATACAATTTATGCTCATCAAGTATGTATGTTCTTCCTCCCCTTCTTAGTTCTTACAGTGTTTCCATTGCTTCTTAGAGAGATCGTTAGATAGTTGTGTAGTTGACGTATTTTTAAAAAGTTGTCTCTTTGGAATCTTGAGTTACATAGTAATTTGGGTGCCCAGTGTACTTTATTGTTGCCAGAGCAAAGTTTGTTCTATTGGACTGTAATAAACCCAGTTCTCTATGTAAAACGACTGCCCGAAATTGGAATTCTTGTTGTCTGATCCTGAGTAATCAACTCAAGAGAGAAATTTAGGTTTCCTGCAGTTTAGCAGTTTTCAGTGGTGCTCATTACGTTTTGTAGTTCTATTTTTGGGATAGACGTTTGGAAGGATTGGTAACAGTTGCCCTTAATTTCTAGCATCTATTCACCGGTTTTTCACAATTTTTATCGAAGCAAGATTTGGTGGTCGAATGGCTAAAATTTAGTTACACCTCAATTTTTAACCACTAGGCACATTCTTACTACCCACTTTTTAATGAATGTTGTTTATGGGTTTATGGGAATGTTGTTCAAAAGTTCAAAAGAGTCAACAGCAATATTTTCAATATTATATCTCAGTGATACTATGTCCAGCTCTCTCGCATTCTCTATGAAACCGAGAAAGTAGGTCCATTATTAATCATATTAATTTTAATTTATTTTATTGATGCTAAGCTACATAGTGATCGATGAATTTAAACACTTCACTTTCCCCCCACATAGTGAATTAACATAGACTTGTTCACTGAATTTATAAAAGGAACTTTGTATAAATTCTGTTTCCTGTCTGTTAGATTACTGTCCTGTCCTGTTTTATATACTTGTTGATAAATAGGTGATTCTTATTATTTTTAGGACAAGCGCGATGACATTATGGTGGGAGTCAAGAGCACAGCACTCCTTTTCAAAGAACGAACCAAGCCCATTCTAATGGCTTTCGGTGGATGCATGCTTAGCTGTTTGACTGTGGCTGGTTTCTTGGCTCAGCAGACCTGGCCGTTCTATTGTGGTGTTGGTCTCAGTGGAGCACACTTGCTTTGGCAGGTAGGGCTAGTCACCAAGCTATCAGTGGGTACAAAATATTCTATATACAAAATATTCTATATACTGTATTCGAAGTTTTAGAAGTAGTTAGTCAGTGCTTGTGTTTGTTTGTTTGTTTGTTTGCCCTTTATAGCCTGATTTTGCCACCTTCCAGCTTTAATTTATTAGGGTAATTTGTTTAGGAAGAGTCGATGGCAAACGTACGTACGTATTTTTTGCTGCTGAGCTAAAATTAACTATTTTTAACCTAAATTTAAGATTAAAACAGCTACAAATGCTTAAAATGCCTAAAAATCCGGCGAAGCCGGAACATTTTTTCAAAATTTACCCTCAAAACCCTATTTTTCCAGGCACTTTAGAGTTCCGGGGAGGAAGGCCCCTATCCTGGGGGGGACCCAAGTCTGGGGGGAACCGATTTCTGGATGGGGACCGCCCCCACCCCTCCCCCTCACCCTTCTGTAAGAAAAGGCCAGACCGCATGTTTGTGGAATTTGAAAATATAAGCGAATTGAACTTACACATTGTGTTGAACTTCAACATTAAGTGACTGTTTCGTGTAAACTCCACATAGGAGTGAGTGTCGTAGCTGTCACTGAGACAAGAAAAGAACGGCCTTTTTTGATAAGGCAATTCTATCGACCTGCTTTATCCATTGCTTCTCTGCAGTTGCGTATATACACGTGTTTAATTGTGAACAATTTTAGGTTACCACTCTTAACATTGATGATGCCGAGGATTGTTGGAACAAGTTTAAATCTAACCATCATATGGGTCTCATGCTGTTTCTGTGCATTGCCTTTGGCAACTATCTGAAGGAAGAATCCCAGTCTCTTGAACTGCAAACTTCAGTACCTGCTGAAGCTCATGAGGATAGATGACCTGAAAGATAGTTATAGAACTTACTGTTGGCGACCCGCCGCGGATTGGATTATCTGGATTTTGTTGGTTGTGTGACCGTGACTCTGATTTGTTGGATTACGAGGTCACAGCGGACACTGGCTTGCTGACGCTGTTCAAAGTCAACGAAGAAGTGTCAATTGGAAGCAAGAACTAACGCTCATTACTATTCTCTGACTTTTTCTCCTTGAGATTCAGATGTCTATAAATCGTTGTGTATATCTTTGTTTGTCTAGTCTATTATCTTTGTGAGTACAGAATAAAATTTTATTAAACACGATCCTAGATCTTGGTTGAAAATGTTTTGTATTTATCAAGTTGACTAGACTGATTTTTTGGGATTGCATTTATTTGCCAATGCTTTCTGCACGGTCGCACTGTTCCATTACTTTTTCTTCACCCGTAGCAGATCTCGCTTCAAGTCTTTGAACGTGGGTCTGTCCAATGGTTCTGTAAGCCAACAGCTTGTCATCAGCTTGGCTACTTCCGGCGGCATACCAGGCGGGGGCTCCATCCTGTATCCTCCTTGAATTTTGTCTAGGATTTCCTGATTCTTAAACTCAGGATAAGGGTTCACTCCTTCTGAATAGATTTCCCACAGCAAAACACCAAATGACCAGACATCCGATTTATTGCTGAATGTGCCTATGGTTAAGGCCTCCGGTGCTGTCCATTTTATGGGAATTTGCTTGGGGCCTTCGGTCTTGTAAATAGCTGCTTCTCGGCTCATTCCGAAATCTCCTATTTTTAGGACATTTTTTGCGCTGAGAAGGCAGTTTCGAGCTGCTAGGTCACGGTGGATGCATTTTTCTGCTTCTAAGTAAGCCATTCCGCTAGCTGCGTCACAGGAGAACTTGAGCTAAAATGAAAAAATAGCCTAAAGTAAAGTTGATGTAATCCAAAATGCATAACAAATTTCTCATATGTTTTAGACCTGTTAGTGTCGACTCCAGTTTTTCCCATTGCGGCTGCAGTAGTGTATAATTGTTATTGTTGTGGCCCATGTCAAGATAAAAGTCACTTTTTGATGCGTTCTGATCTACTAATTGTTTTTCTTGGAGCTTTTATTTTCATGGGGGTTCTTGGGGTTCTGGGGTTCTTAATGTTTTGTAGAGATTAGATCTATTACTATGTGTAGTTTCATTTTTTGATGGGGGTTCTGGGGGTTCTTGGGGGTTCTTAACTTTTTGATGAGATTTGATCCGTAACTACATATATTTAGTTTCAAATTTTTGATGGGGGTTCTGGGGGTTCTGAAATTTTTTTCAGGAGATTCCTCTACTATCTAGTTTTAAGTGTTTGCTGGAGGTTCTGAGGGTTAGGGAGTGCGGGGATTTTGAAAAGTGGGTTCGTTGCCTGAACGTATATATATTGCGATCTTGTTCATCTTGTCGTCAGCATCCGATTGACACCCATATTGTGCACATTGAATGTTATTTCCACAAGCTTTTCAGATTTTTCAGTCTAAATTTGTGAGAGAAGCCAGGAAGACCCCCCCCCCCCCCCCAAGTACACCCCAGTTTTATATTGCCACATATTTGATGACTGAGATACAAATAAACACAATATAAACATATCGTGACGTAAAATTTCAGATAGAATAGATCCGCAACGTAGTCTCGTAGCATAGTCACCGAGTGCTGGATACAAACGCATGAAAAAAAATTGAGAACCTCCTTTTTTCTGATGGGGGTTCTGGGGGTTCTAACTTTTATCTTGACATGGGCCATTGTTGTTGTTGCCTCCTAACCGACAACGGACCTCAGTTTACCTCCTCCGTGTTTGAGTGTTTTTAAAAGAAAATTATATCTGTCATCTCCGACGGAGCAGTTTCATAAAAAATTTACTAGAATGCTAGTAGTAGCAATGCTAGTGCGAGAAGCAAGTACAAGTGTTACATAAAATTTTGTGAGAACTCGACCAAATTATCTAACATTCTGCTGTTGCTAGCAGCACTAGCATTGCTAGTGCGAACAACAAATCTGCTAGTTTAGGGTTTGCGTGAAAAACGGATAATTCTTTAAAAATCGTCTTTTCTATCCGCGAAGCAAACTTTTTAAAATTTAAGCATAACGTCAAGAAAGGTCATTCTTCATGCCATAAAAATTTAAGGTGGTGGTATCCTTTTGTGCAGTGCTATTGTGGTGATGTTTTGAAACGCTATAACTTTCGCAATTTTGGGAGTTGAAAATAGCTTTATACATCATTTTAAAGCTTATAATCTGTACATTCCCATGAGCTTACGAAACTAGCAAAATTATCACAAAACTGGCAAAAGTGTTCTGGCATACTGACATCTGATAGGCTGAATGCAGACCAAAAATTTTTGAACATCGATTTCTCAAAACTGTAGAATCGGCCAAAATTTTTTCTTGTGCCATGATGTGATATGGGCCGAGGGACATTTTTTGGTTTTGGCTCAACAAGCTTCAAAACTCCAGAAAACCTTCAAATGTGCGGTGACACGAAATTTGGCAACTTTGTATTCAGTTTTCTCGCAACTGGAGACGTTTTAGCTCAAACCAAGAAAGATGTCCCTCCGCAATAGGGCGAATTTTCATCCAGCCAAAAATCAGGCAAATCCATTGGGTACTTTTTGAGAAATCGATGTTCAAAACAAAGTAATCGCAGTTTTGTCAAAATGGTTTTTCGGCCAAATCTCTAGCTTAAAGCAACGAATTCAAGCGATTAGGCATTGATAAAATGGGCAATTAGACCCGGTATCGATTGAGTATAAACAAACGTAAATTGTCCTTACAATTTGGCAGTAATTTTGAAAAAACTTATTTCCTCGAAAATGTCAGTTTTTTGACCCCAAAATTCGTTTTTGGCTTATACTGGCTTAACCACTAGAGATAGCTCGAAGGTTGTAAAAGCATAAATGTTCGTTTTTGTACCCTCTTTCCATTCATCACAACCAATCTGATCTATCTACTATCTACTGAGATCTACTGGTCCCAGAATGTTAAAGAGCACCAAAATAGCATATTTGGAAAGTTTCATCTACTTTCATAATCATAAAGAATTGAAGCCTATAGATCCAAATTTACACAAAAGGAAACCACCACCTTAAATATAAGAACTGTAACAGTGCAGAAGTTTTTCTTGTTTTGCTGCGAGTTCTAGTCAAAATTGACTAGAGAACTAGACGGCTGCTAGTTGCGAGTTCGGTAGTAGCAGCTAGAGTTATGAAACAGGTACTCGCAGGCAGTAGCTATATAGACTCGCACTCGGTCATCAACTAGACTCGCAAATCCAGTGCGAGTACGAACTCGACTGCACAACTTATGAAACACATCAGCGACTAAAGTCTGACACAAAAATGTGTGTACAAAATCTGTAAGGCCTCCAGTGAACTCAATATACGTCGTAACCACATAAAACCATATATTTTCGGAATCCTTGCAGCGAAACGAACATTTTTATGCAATTTAAAATTTTTTAAAATTTCAAAAATTTTAAAATATCGGTTTATCGGGGAATTTTTTCGAACCATTCAAGCTATTCAGCTCATTCGTTCCGAAAAATTTGCCCGTCCGAAGACGCATCGATTGACACAAGAACGAAAAAATCGGTTGAGAAATAAGCATTTTATTCTAAAATTTCGTTTTTCCATTTCCTTTGATGTTTGCCGCTTTTTGTAACTTTGACTGATTATTACTCGCGACTCGCTCAACGGAAAATTTTTTCGATTACATTTTCAGGACCGCCTAGGCGCCCGCTTTCACCTGATATATGTGGTTTTTCAAATTTTTAAAGTCGAGTTTTTTGAAAAATACCACTTTTTGACCAAAAATTTCGGCAAAGCAGATTTAACAAAAGTGAGTAAAAATAACATAATCATAAAATTCAAGCTGAGCTGAATCCAACGATATAAAGCTTTTGTTGCTACGACGTATATTGCGCCAGCAATGAATTTTTAAACAATATCCCTTATTTCAGCTGGTTTCGCTAGTTTACACTGCTTCAGTCAAATCACGGCGGCAACATCAAAGAGAGCCAAAAACCAGCTGAAATAAGGGATATTGTTTAAAAATTCATTGCTGGCGCAATATAAGTCGTAGCAACAAAAGCTTTATATCGTTGGATTCAGCTCAGCTTGAATTTTATGATTATGTTATTTTTACTCACTTTCGTTAAATCTGCTTTGCCGAAATTTTTGGTCAAAAAGTGGTATTTTTCAAAAAACTCGACTTTAAAAATTTGAAAAACCACATATATCAGGTGAAAGCGGGCGTCTAGGCGGTCCTGAAAATCTAATCGAAAAAATTTTCTGTTGAGCGAGTCGCGAGTAATAACCAGTCAAAGTTGCAAAAAGCGGCAAACATCAAAGGAAATGGAAAAACGAAATTTTGGAATAAAATGCTTATTTCTTAACCGATTTTTTTCGTTCTTGTGTCAATTCGATGCGTCTTCGGACGGGCAAATTTTTCGGAACGAATGAGCTGAATAGCTTGAATGGTCCGAAAAAATTCCCCGATAAACCGATATCTTAAAATTTTTGAAATTTTAAAAAATTTTAAATTTTATAAAAATATTCGTTTCGCTGCAAGGATTCCGAAAATATATGGTTTCATGGGGTTACGACGTATATTTAGCTCACTGGAGGCCTTATAGATTTTGTACACACATTTTTGTGTCAGACTTTAGACTTGACAACTAGCAGAGTCTCTAGTTGTCGAGTAGAAAGACTGTTTTATGAAACTGTCCCCAAGTGTGTATAATCCGCAATGCAATGGAAAGATTGAAAGATTTAAGAAATACCTTAAACACGGCATACAAGCGTCGATGGCCAAGCTTTCGGTAAAGACTATTCAGGACCTACTAAGATCATGTCATATCCAAAAGATTCTGCCCTCCTCCTCCTCCCCACTTTAGAGAGAAGATGTGATGATAAGAATTTGATAGATAACAAAAACCTATCTGTTTGCATTTGTTTTGATCTGAAGTTTGCATTTAGGTAAATTGCCGTGCTTTTTTCAGGAAGAAAAGCTTCTATTTATGATGACTGTAGGAATAGAACAGTTCTAAAAATAATGTTTGCCAAATTTCTTTAATCATGCTGCAAATGTTCTTAAAATTTTGGAATAGGCAGGTCGTTTCTAACTCTGGACGGACGGCTTTTATTTCCTACCTTTTCCGCTGAGGAAATTCTGCCTTTGTTGGATCTCAGATAAGTGGAAAGGGCTCCGCCGGGCATCAGTTCCATAACGATCATGATTGGATCACGCTGTGCTGCCACTCCAATAATTCTGACAATGTTCGGATGAATGTAGTTTCGCATTAGCCTTGCCTCTCGTAGAAACTTCTTACGGTCTTCCTCGGTACTGGTTAGGTGACATGTTTTCACTGCGACTTCTACTAATTTGCCATCCTGCCGATAAAAGGCCCTGTATACCTGAAATTATTAACGGTTGCAAAGTAAGGATCGGTGGACATGTTATATATATACTGGATAAGTCAGAATTGTTTGAAGAGAGATTGGCTTTCACAAACTCCACGCAATACGCACCGTAGCTTTGACCTTAATTTGGTGTACAGGATTTAAAAATTGTCTCAAGTATATGGTATTGTGGAAGACGTAACAAAATTGTCCCCTTCAAGAAACGGCCTGCTCAGGTAACATGAAAAAGTAATCCCTTGTGGTAAATTCATCATAAGTTAAGTATTACACTTGAAGTTTCGGCATTTATCATTTTAATTTTCATTTACCTCTCCAAAGTTGCCTTTTCCCAGTTGCTTATCCAAGTGTATGTCGCTTGTCTTCAGTTCCCATCGTTGTTGGTGAACCGGCCTTTTTATGACACAGCCTGACGATTCTGTTAGTGGCTGACCCTTCCTTAGATAGTATTCTATCAGTTCTGGAACTGACTGAAATGAGGGACCTTCAAATCTAAATTGTCCTTTTTCGTCCATTTGAAGTATAAAATGGCGGGGTTGTGACCAATGCACAGACAGCACCAGATTGGTTTCTCCTGAAATTTCAACGATTAAAATAATCTGAATATCTGCCTATACCATTTCATAGTCGTATTAATGTAGATGGAAGTCAAGGGCATCCGTTTTTGTGCTGAGAAATTATTTTCGCAGTTGGTTGCTGCTTGTTTTGGTTTACCCCAGTTTTGTGAATCTACGAATGCAGGAATGTAGTACCACTGCAAGCTAACCTGAGGCAAGCATTTATCGACCCTCCTCCCTCAACAGGGACATGTCTAGAAGTATCGGATTTTGACTTGAAATCTTGTGAAAGCTAATTTGTGTGTAAGGTGGTAGTATCCTTTTGTGCAGTGCTTTTGTGGTGATTTTTTGAAACGTTATAAGTTTCGCAATTTTGTGAGTTGGAAAGAGCTTTGTACATTGTGGATTGTACACTCTTTAACTATTTCCCCCAAAAGACCCAATTTAACTATTTCCCCCCACATTGGGAACTGTACATAAACTCGTATTTTAGTAAT
This sequence comes from Trissonchulus latispiculum, assembly GCA_030248195.1. Classification (NCBI taxonomy): domain Eukaryota; kingdom Metazoa; phylum Nematoda; class Enoplea; order Enoplida; family Ironidae; genus Trissonchulus; species Trissonchulus latispiculum. Next base: position 14,615 of record JASAND010016649.1, on the reverse strand, counting down.
GTGTAAATAACGTTAGTGTAGTATACATAAACGGAACTGACAACATATGCTTCTGATCAATTTGTAACTAAAAACTTTAAATTTTCAAAAAAGTTTTAAAAAGTTATATATATAAATTTTTAACATCTTGAATTTTAAAAATATGTTTAAAATATGTTTAACTTTCATGAATTATTTACGTTAGCATTAGTTCATTGTACATACTAAATTTAAGAATTAGCCTTGAGCTAATAAATGATTTTGAAATAAACATTTTTAATTTGAACACAAGGAACAGGAAGATTATTTTATTTACCATTCAGAATAGGTGAGAATCACCCAGATAACTTCTATCACTTTTATTTGAACCTTTAAGTACATCTTAACGCAGATGACCCCAATTTAACTATCCCCCCAAATGAGTTGGGGGGGGAATATAGCCATGGGGGAAAATCCCACTTTTTCGGATTTTGGCTGGAACTTTTTTGTTATAAGGGCTAGCTGAGAACTCTATATACCATCGTACTTGGCGTACTTAGAACTTTCTTTTAAGCCCATTTGCACTTCTCTAGGTTGTACCGTTAGGCCGGTATAATGCAAAAAGTAGCGGGGGAAAAACCCAATGGGGGGAAAAACCCCAAATGGGGGGAAAATAAACCCACCCCTCACAGGTCCTAAAAATTGTCGTAGCGCGATTCTGACACTTCCTGTGTAAAATTCAACTCTTTTTTAGTTAGTATGAGTCCAAAAATCCGACCTAGGTAGCTTTTTTGAGATCTCATGTGCCATTGAAAATGCAGCATCAAATGGACAGGTTTCATAAAGTTTAACACATAAACATAGGGCAATTTTTGAAAAATGCTAAAAACGATGTAATTTGATAAAACTTATTATTCTAACGTGTAGAGAATGGTTTTTTACGTACAATTGGCTATTAAAAGTCACAATTAGACCTCTGCTGGGTCATCCAGCAGCGAAATTGCACTTTTAGTGTTTTATGCCTCTAGCTACCCAAGTATTCAAAATTGTCCAAATCTGACAGCATAGGGTGACGCAGCGTCCTCGATAATATCGTACTACAGTCCCGAATTGTTTCCCAGTTGAGCTGGTAAAAAATTTTTCAAAAAATTTGGGTGGGTTTTTCCCCCCCAAAGTGGGTTTTTCCTCGCCACGTTTGGCAATGTGCCAGACTAGCGGTGCTTCGGATCAGTCTAATTTTTGCAGTTTGCAAAGAGGAAGAGTTGCCATCATTGCAGATATTTGCAAAACTTTTCTAGCCCATCCCAGTCAAAAGTTACATCGGTCCAAACTTTTGCCAAATTTTTGGAAGGTTGGACCAAAAAGTAGGTATCATTTTCAAAATGTCATAAAATGAGCAAGAGTGAACCAAATGACCTGATCTTTGCACACATAGGTTAGAAAGATTCGCGCATTCTGCTGGTATGTTTTGGAGCTCCTAGCTCCAACCCGTGACCCAGGAGGCGGGTGGGTTTTTTTCCCCCCAAAAAGGGGGTGGGTTTTTTTCACCCCATGGCTATAGTTAAAGAGAACCGACGGATCTTTTCCACAATCCCCCCCTCAGCCAGAAAAAATTAACGGCTGGTCAAATTTTGATGAAATTTTGAGGGTAGGGTGCGAGAAGTGTCCTGACTTCAAAAATTTTAAAAATTTAAAAATTTTTAAAAAATTTAAAATTTACAATTTTCCAATTTTTTAAGCGTTTTGTGTAGAATCGAACATGCTGGTCATTCTTTATCATTGCACCAACTTCTGAAAACGTATCCTTCGTTCAGTATAGTCGTTTAAAGTGTGGACATCGAAGGAAAATGCCGGCCGAAAAGCTTTTCGGACTTGCAAGACCTATTTTAATCCTAAATTATTATGTAAACAATAAACATGGCATATGTTAACAGACGTGTAAAGTGACCAATAACAGGTAACATCACTTGAAATAGATCTTGCAGGATCGAAAATGCGGCATTTTCCTTTGATGTCCACAGTTTAAACGACTATACTGAACGAAGGATACGTTTTCAGAAGTTGGTGCAATGATAAAAATGATCAGCATGTTCAAATCTACCCGAAAAATTTAAAAACATTGGAAGATTTTAAATTTTAAAATATTTAAAATTTTTAAATTTTTAAAATTTTTTTAAATTTTTGAAGTCAGGACACTTCTCGCGCCCTACAAAAAAAATTCATCAAAATTGGACGAGCCGTTAATTTTTTCTGGCTGAGGGGGGATTGTGGAAAAGATCCGATCCGACATTGTTTTAAAGCTTATTATACATCAGGACATTCACATCAGTTTACGAAACTAGCAAAATTTGCAAAAAAATTAGGAATAATTTTCTGACATATATAACGGCTAAATATAGACCAAAAAGATAGATCAAACCAAACCGCTCGCGAAAGAGGTTTTAAAAAGCAGAAATGTTCATTTTTGTGCCCTCTTTCCACCCATCACAACCAATCCGGTGTATCGACTACCTACTGAGAGTATAGTGCCAAAAACAGAAAATTTCTTATCTTTTTACCTAAAAATGAGGGACTAGTCCTAGGATGTTAAACAGCACCAAAATAATATGGAATTTGGAAAGGTTTATCTACCTTCGTAATGAATCGGAGCTTGCAAGGCATTGTTGGCATCTGGGATGGGATCCCATGGTGGCATGGGATGGGATGGGATTTAAACCTCATCCCACATTTGATTGGTGGGATTCAATGGGATCGTTTAGTCCTGCACTCGCTTAAAGGGAGGCCAGTTTTGGGCCGATTTTTCAACCATCTCCGATTTCGTCATTTTCACATATTTTGTAGTCTAGTAATATTTCAACGAACTCATAAAATTTAAGTCAGATCTGTTGAACTTGAAGAGTAATTTCAGCTGAAAATGGAGGTATTGATGTGTTAAACATAGGAAATTAAAAACTGATGATTGTTCCGTGCGCCAAAGAAGTCTTGCCAATGATAAAATTACCTTAGACGGCTTCAAATTAAATGTTCACCAAAATGTTATTTAAAATTTTCTAAGTCTCAATCAAATTTCTAATTGCAACAAATTACAGACCTTCATTTTCCAATGATACAGTGCTGGTTAGGTTTTCCTAGTTTTTAATTTTATTTGTCACTCAATCAAAAGGGTGAAACTTTTTGGAGCCCTATGTTTAACACTACGTACCTCTAGTTTGACTTCCAACAACAACCGTAAGAGAAAGAGATCCTACCTTTGTTTTAATCGTTAAAATAAGTGTTTGTATTAAACCTGCAAAAACAAGCGAAATCAGAGACAATAGAAAAAACTGACTAAAAGATAGACCCCTTACTCAAGCTCTACAACTTTTCTTCTAAAGTGTTGTGCATCAGACCACTGTTTAGTAAAAATTTTGTTGTTTGGCGTTTTGGCTACTGCCTGCAAAATATGGGGGTTCTTCAAGCTATTAGGCAAACATTGATATTTCAATGCTACCGCAATTGTAACGTTAAATATTGCAAGCGGGATTGGAAAAATCCAGTTCGGACTAGTGGAATGGGATGGGACGGTGAAATGAAAAATCTGGTGGGATGGGATGGGATGGGATCAGAAAACTTGTCCCATTTGCCAACTCTGTTGTAAGGTCAAATTTACACAAAAGGAAACCACCACCTTAAATAATTTTTGCTTGCTAAAGTAAGGGCAAAAACTTACGAAGAGTTTAGATCCTTACATCAGTTTGAGAACTAGAAACAAGTGAGAAAAACTATTTTGCATCTGTCTTTCCTGCCCTGCCTAGGACCAGGACCTATATGTTCACAATAGTGGCTAAACATCGTTACGAAGGTGCAAAAGTTTTAAGAACCCATCTTCAGAGCAAGTAAAGAAACGAAAACTAGAAATTTTTCAAGTTTTGAACTGATGTAATCTGAAACGGAGAAAGCTCCAGAACCCTGGATAAGTCTTTGCTACCAACTATATACATCTTTGTGATATATATATACTTTGTAATTAAGAGTTAGGGCATTTTTTATAGGAAGCGCCGCGGCGCTGTCCGAAACCACTTTCTTTATGAAAAATTCCTGTAACTAGCTGCTTTATATGCTTACCCCCTTTCACTGATTCACGAACCAAGAAGTCGCCATCCTGCTGAAGTAGGAGTGTTATTTCATCTCTTGGCAAAATTCCATGAAAATAGTCCTGTTCTTCCAGACAGGATGATTTGCCTGATGATGTTGATTTTTGAACTCCGAGAAATTTTCCACTTTTCTTGCCGCGAAGGCTCTTTCTTCTGTTCCTGGTGCTAACAGCGCTCATAACAATAGATTTTTCATTGTATTTTAAATATAGTATATATCTGGAATGCCTTCTTGATAAAGAAGTAGATGCTTTAGCAAGTTGATGAGTTAGCGGAATAAGTTTTTTCAGTGATGGAGTAAATCACCAAATTGCTTTGTAGAAAATTAATTGATCTTTAATTCAAAAGCGTTTATACGTTTATGTTGGGCAATCCGAACTGCAATAATTTCAGCAATTGTTTGCCTTCATTCATTATCTGTCTGATAAATTTTAATTTATGATGCTACTTCGAAGCTGTTGCATATTTTATGGTTTTTAATGTCCTTGAAGGGGTTCTCAGAAGCTTAAGCCTTTAACTCGGACTGAGGAACATGGTGAAAAATTACCAATTGAAGAATTTGTCCGCGAATAATTTTGGCTTTTATTTTGCATCTTCTAGTTTGCTTTTCCCATTCGCTTGTACGAACCTTGCTATAACACCAGTATGTCCTTTGGGTTACTAAACTCTCAGATCTGAATAATTTTTATCGAAGCTGTCCTCGATGTCGTCCCTTTTCCACCCCCAGCTTTTCCTTTCCCATTCCCACTAAACTACTGACACTGACTCTGACACTAAAATGTTCGCAGAAATTTCCTATTTTAAAGATTTGTGTCAAAACTTTAAGCAATGTTTTTACTTCTTTAGTCTAGGACCGGCATCCCGGTATCTCGGCATCCTTCCGCAACGTCCGCACCACAGCCTTCTTGAATTCAGAATTGTCTTCAACAAAAACAGTTTCATCAGCCAAGCGGTTCCATTTCCGAAGGAAACTGGGCAGGAACGACTTCTGATGAGCAGACGTTTTAGATTTGGGTACTTGCAGACTTCCCATTGATGATTCTGTCGCTCTTGTGGAGCGTCCACACCTGATCGGTTGGGGCTTTAGATGTTGCACTAGCAGTTTCGGGGCTGTATTGTGCACAAGCCTATGTAGCTGGCATAAGCCCGAGACGTCGCGCCGGAGTGGTAAACTGTCTAGTTTGTGGGCAAAGGTAGGGAAAAGTCGAGCAGCTCGGAGCTGAATGCGATCCAGCAAGGCCAAATATGTAGTTGGCACATTAACAAAGACAGGACTGCAGTAGTCAAGAACGGGCCTTATCGTCGATACGTAGATCCTATAGCGGGCTTCCTCAGATAGAAAAGACGACTGACGCCGGAGCATCCCTACTAGCTTTCCTGCCGTTGTTGCTTTCTCCAGTACATGTCCCTTGACTGTGCCATCATCCCCGAAGGTAACTCCAAGCAGCTTTAGCGAGGTCACTTCATCCACTTCGACGCCGCTCATGACTAAGGCGGGGGTATTTCCCTGTCCTCGATCGCGTCTTCTTGATAAAGTCATCATTTGGGTTTTCTTAGGAGCGAATTCCAGCTGGTTGGTCTCAGCCCAGGCTACAACCCTGTCAATGTCCTGCTGCAGAGATTCCCGACACCTAGCGCGATCAGAGCTCTTAGGCACTTTTTGCAGTATGGAACAATCATCTGCAAAAATAAGGCAGTGGTTCTCGATTTCATTTGGCAGGTCATTGATGTAGATTAGGAATAAGATTGGTCCCAAAATTGAGCCCTGGGGGACTCCGGCAGTAACAGGAAGGACAGTAGAGTTGGCTCCGTCGACACATACCAGCTGATTCCGACCAGACAGGTAGTGTTCTAGCCAACGAAGCAGTCTTCCTTTAATGCCACAGGACTCCAACTTCTGTAGTAGCCGCTTGTGCCAGACGGTGTCGAAGGCACCAGCTATGTCTAGCGCTGACACACACACCTCTTGGGTACAGTCCAGAGCGTCTGCCGCCAGCTGATGTAGAAGCAGCAATGGGTGCAGCGTACTATGACCGTGGCGAAATCCGAATTGCGACTCTGACAAAATGCCATTTGTTTCCAGATGTTCGACAATCGCATGGCCGATGTATCGTTCCATGAGTTTGGAAATTAGAGAAAGCAATGCCACTGGCCTGTAGTTTCGAGGGCTGGTTTTGTCGCCTTTCTTAAACACCGGGACTATTTTTGCAGTCTTCCAGGCCGATGGAAAGTAGCCAGAGTTGTAAGAGTATTGGAACAATCTCGCTAAGGGATATGCCAGTTCACAAGCGCATTCCTTTAACACAGTCCCACTTATGTCGTCAATACCAGCTGCTTTGGTCGAGTCAATGGAGAGGAGGTGCCTCCTCACAATTCGGCTATGAAAGCGGATGTGCTTTAGCAGCACGTCACAGACCGGAGGTGGTGAGTGAGAAGCACGATCAGGCTCGGCCACTGAGGACTTAGCAGCAAAGAGTTCGTTCAGCAAGCCAGCTTTGTCACTGGCATCTACAATGGTTGACCCGTTGTGAGACAGGGGAGGAATACCTCGTCGGACATTTCTACCCAGAACCCTGTCAATCTCACGCCACCAGGGCCTTCCAGACTTTCCGTCGATACGTTCCGCTACCGCAGAGGCGTGAGCTCGTTTGGATCGTTCAATCGCTTTGTTGTAGGCTCTGCGAGCTTCCAAATATAATAGCCAATCTCTATTCAGTTGGCCGTTAGACTTCCATTTGCGATAGGAATCCTCCTTTGCGCGTCTTAGGGGGTTCAAATCTGAGGAGTACCAAGGCTTATGGCGTCGGGGTCTGACCTTTTTTCTGGGAATGTAGCGTTGCATTCCCTCAGTGATGACCTCGCTCAAGTTAGATACGCTCAGGTCAATATTTCTGGTAATCAGTTGGCTCCAGTTAGCAGATTTTAAGTACTGCCTCAGTCCTGTCCAGTCAGCTCGGGAGTATTGCCAAATAAGCTGTTGCTTGCGTAATGGCATATTGACAGGAAATTGTCCACGCACAATGACCAAGGAGTGGTCCGATGAGCCAATCGGTGCTGATGTATCAACGAAAGAGAAGTCGTCCGGGCTGTCCGTGAAGAAAAGGTCGAGCACGGAGGTGCGATGAGAGCCTTGATGGTTATAAACGCGTGTTGGCTGATCAACTAACTGAGTAAACCCATGCTCTACAGCAAACAGCTGGCACGCGAGACCAGCCGTATTATCCTCACATGTTCCTCCGAGCCAATTTCGGTTATGACAGTTGAAGTCTCCAAGCAGGACAAAGCGCGAGCCAGCAAAGGCTGTCCCAAGCTCAGTTATGTCGGACGACAACCTGTCGAAAACTGAGTTGTCTGCGCTGGGAGGCCTGTAGCAGTGGCAAATCAAGTACGTAACTTCTCCAAGTCGCAAGCGGTACCATGAGTATTCAAATTCACTATTGCTGCGGATAACAGATAGGCCAAGCTGTGGTCGAACATAGACCATATTTCCTCCACCTTTCCCGTTACGATCATGGCGAAAAAGTTCATATCCTTCCAGAGCGTAAGGTCCATTGGCGGGAATTTTTCTAGATTGAATCAGGGTTTCATTCAGAAATATCATATCCGGCACACAATCAGCATTCAGGATTTTGATTTGTAGATCAGCGAAATTGGTATGGATACCTCGAATATTTGTCTGCCAGATGACCAAGCCGTCAGCATCAGATTGACCACCCCGTCTCCGGTTTACTGATCGATCGTCATTAATTGGCGGCTGATAATCTGACCCATTTTGAAATACGTTTCTTTTTCTTTTCTGATTGAAGGCTAGTATCAGAGCTGCACCCCGGGGCTGCCAACCCGGTGGGGTTCAGTGGAAGAAAACCAGAATAAACTAACCACCATCCCGGAATAGGAGTGATCCAACACGGGTTGGCGTTTGGCCAGAATGGGTAATCCAAAGGATTCTGGTCGCCGAAGCTCCCCATTTTTGAAGTGTGACATACCCCATGCCTGGGGGCGGCCTGGTGGCACCTCGGGACTTGTCCACACGCCGGTGGGCCGAAAGTGACGCACCTTGAGGGAGGCCAGCCTCTTCCCCGCCCTACACAGCTCTAGTCAGCCGAACTGTTTCCACCTCCGGGTGCCCTTTAGAACGGGTCGGACCCACTGTGTAGGACTTCCATCAGCAGAGGTTAAAAGCAGCAGGGTACTTAAGTTCCCCTTTCGGCGAACCTAGCCGCCCCAGCGCCTCCAAGGAGACGCCAGTTGAATGCACATGCTGAGGCAACGAGAGGCAACTTTTTCTGCCCTGCCCCGCTCTTTTTTTTTTTTTTTTTTAAAAAAATTTTATCTTTCTTCCCTAAGGTTTTTTTTTTACTGTTTTCCTTTCTTTTTTACCTTTTTCCTAACACCAAAAAAAAAAAAAAAAAAAAACAACCCCCCCCCCCCAAAAAAAAAACACCACTTTTCCCCCCACAATTTGCTAATATTAGTTAGTTGTTTATAGATTTTTAATGTGCGGTTTCGTACGGTACGATTGAGCTGAATGAAGTTGCTCATTTTCCTGTAATTTTCGAAGAGTCAGGTCGAAATGTATGAAGAGTGGCAGGACGTCGTCCTAGAACCGGTTCCGACTGGTGGCGGGATTCTGGATCAGTTCAGTGCTGATTCTGGTCGTCAGGTTGCGGCCAAATTGTTACCAGAACTTGCCAATATTTCTTCTGCCCTTCGCACGGATTTTGACGTCAAGTGGTGTATGGAGGTATGGATTCCATGTGATTATCTAATGAAAAATTCTGGCTCTTTTGATATATACCGCGTGTCTTGAAAAACACAAAATACAAAAAAACTGGCTAGACAATTTCTTACTATTAAGACCTTTATTGACAATAGGTTCGAACTAAATACTCTACTCAAAACACAGTCAAGATTCTTTATGTCCGTTAACGTAGCTAGATAAAATTTTCCTCAGGTATCCTTCCTTTAATGGTTAGATTTCCTTTTTGTAACGCTTTCACCAACAATGCCACAGTAACACACGAAATCGTAAACAAAGCAGAAAAACGTTTACCTTTCGTTCGTTCTCTGTTTCCCCGTTGCACCATGAATCGTCTTTAACGTAACGGAAGTTACGTATGAACTTTAATAAGCTGCGGTCCCTACTTATCATAGTTTTTACTTAATTTACAGAGTGTAGCCTATGGTCTTAGTCTTTCCTTTACGACGGACTATGACGCCATCCGAGCCTGTGTTCGGGTCTATTGTGATTGGCTGTCTGCCTTGACCGATGACCCGTCTTCGTCGTTGCCGCCTCCAATCAGACTCCGCCCGCTCCATTATGGTTCACTAATTCTACAGCACTTCCTCAGGCTTTTTACGCCTAGATCTGAGCCAAGTAGGTGTAAACAATAATTCAACTTTACACACTTGTTTCGAAATTTCAGCTTTTGGCTCAGGACATCTGAAAGGCTAAAGTTCAGTCAGTTTGAAGAATCAGTATAATTTTCTAAAAATTTTCGGAAGTAATAAATTTCTAACAATGTTTAAAGATTACGTACGTAACAAAATAACTGATGTTAAAAACGTACGTAAATAACCAGGGTCCCGCTCATCTTTGTTTTTCTCCGTGTTTACTAATTTCTTTGTATTTCTTGCGGATCCTTGAATATGCGGGGGCTGTTTCAAACGTTTTTCTGTTCAGTTTTTTCCTTTTCTAGGCTCAAATGAAGGACTGTTGCATCAGGCTAAAGAGTCGCATGCCGTTCTGCGTCGTTTGGAAAATGTTGCACAGAATTCCCGAGCGGATCTTAGGCCGCAATTAGCAACAATGATGCTGCAATTTGCCTTAACTCTAAATCAGGAACTGTTAGCCCCCCTTCCTGCCTCAGGTATAATACTAGCTTGTGAAGTTATTGTGTACTTTTAAATTTAGTTTTCAATAAGTTGTCAGCAGTGTGAGGGGAAAAGAGAAAATCTTCTGTTCCAAACTCAAGAAAACTTCGGCCGTTGCCTCAATTGAATTTTGTGTATTTTGAGTTATCTAAGGTCTATTTTTGTTGTCTGTATACGGAAATGTCTGGAACCGTCTCACTGTTATGGTGTAATTGGAAGTGTGAATTTCAGATATTTGTTTTTGCCCAATTTGACTCTCTTCTCATATCCATTCAAATTCATTTCTTCAGCTCTAACTTATTTACTAACTTGTTCGTTGTAGAGGAAGATCTGGCTGAGCAGCTGAGCAGTCGCATCCTTTCCTTTGTCTTTAATTTGTGGATTTGGGCCGCAGCCGTTCAGGAATTTCCTACCCCAGGCTACTGGCGTCGACTTCAGACACAGTTTCTGGAGTGTCGTCACAGACCGGCCTTTGTGACGCAATGGGTGGATATTCTGCGAGCCTTCACCCACAGACTGCGATCTTTCAGTTATCCTGATCCCGCCTCTGTTGATCCGAGTGCCGCTGAGACTCGGTCAGATTCGCTGACAACCGCATCCGCAGCGGGCAGTGCAGGAATGTCTAGTGCAGATGAAGGTTCGTCTGTAAATAATAGATTGGAACTGGCTCTGATGTACGCACTCAGTGCATAATACTTTTTTCAGTTTATGTTGTAACATTTAAGTACGTAATATATAAGTTGGAAAATAAATATGATAAATTGCGAGGCTATATCACCATAAGTCTATTCAGCAGATTTTTCTTTTAATGGTTTTTAGTGAGCTGTTTTCATCCATTTGGGAGTGGTGACGTTTCATTAGTTTTGTAGTTTTATTGATTACAGAAGTCCTAAATAGATTTCAACTGTCAGATTCTGTGATTTTGCATTGCTGGTTTCGATTTCTGTTCCTGATTTATCGACCTGGTTCCCTGTTAACTCCATTTCATGGCAGTTCAGCTTCGTCAAGAACGGGAGGATCGGAGAGCTCTATATCGTCCAAGCTGATTTGGTCTAAACAGAAGCAAAATTTTGTCACTGCCCTATACGGCGTGTCTGGCTTGGTTAACCAATTGTTAGGTACGTACACGTTTCGTGAAATATGGTTATTTCTTAAGGTGCTGGTATCGCTTTGTGTAAATTTGACCCTATAGGCTTTAATTCTTTATGAAAGTGGATGAAACTTTTCAAATGCACTATTTCGGTGCTCTTTAACATTCTGGTACCAGTCCCGCATTTTTAGGTGCAACGATAAGAAATTTTTGGTTTTTGCCATTATTCTCTCAGCCCATAGTCGAGACACCAGATTGGTTGGTATGGCTGGAAAGAGGGCGCAAAAATGAACATTTTTGCTTTTACAACTTTTGAGCTTTCTCTAGTGGTTAAGTCAGTATAAGCAAAAAACGATTTTTGGGGTCCATTAATGGCCGTTTTCGAGAAAATCAGTTTTTTCAAAATTACTGCCAAGTCGTACGGACAATTTTGGTTTATTTATACTCGATCGATGCACAGTCTCATTGCACATTTTATCAATGCCTATTAGCCGGAGTTTCTTGCTCTAAGCTAGAGATTTGGCCGAAAAACCATTTTGGCAAAACTGCGATTATTTTGTTTTGAACATCGATTTCTCAAAAACTACCCAATGGATTCGCGTGATTTTTGGCAAAATGAGAATTCGCACTATTGTGGAGGGACATTTTTCTTGGTTTGAGCTAAAACATCTCCAGTTGCGAGAAAACTCAATGCAAAGTTGCGAAATTTCGTGTCACCGCACATTTAATGGATTTTCTTGACCGTTAAGACCTGCTAAGCCAAATCCAAAAAAATGTCCCTCGGCCCACATGTCCTTTATAGGACAGCACAAGAAAAAATTTTGGCTCATTCCACAGTTTTCAGAAATCGATGTTCAAAAATTTTTGGTCTATACTCAGCCTGTCAGATGTCAGTATGTCAGCAAATTTTCGCTATTTTTTGGGGAGTTTTACTAGTTTCGCACTCTCATGAGAATCTACAGATTATAAGCTTTAAAATGATGTATAAAGCTCTTTCCAACTCACAAAATTGCGAAACTTATGGCGTTTCAAAAAATACCCACAAAAGCACTGCACAAAACGATACCAGCACCTTAAGTGATTTTTCTGAAATCTTGAACGAAGATTAGCTGAACGGAACGCTAGATATTTGACGATCTATGACTGTGTCAGCCTTCATGAAGTGTGGATTTATGCTTTTGTTAGTTTAATCCTGTTTAATATTGTGTCTATAAAGAACCTGAAACGCAGAACGTTTGCTTTTCTCAAGGAATGCAGGAAGATTTCCATGGCTTGAATTGGTACAAAGATTTGCCACTGGAACGACCCTCTGTTGATAGTCTGTTCTATCTTTTGGGAGACTGGCTGTTTTCTGCGGCTGCAGTATCAGTGACGGAGCCACCTTCGACCGGTAGGTGATGCCGGATTGAATTGATATGATTGTGTGCCTTTTCAGTTGCTGTAAATTTGTCTGCTTAGCTGAGTCGCTTGATGACTGGTTTTTAGCTATTGCTTTCTTTCGTTTTTCATTTTATGTTTCATGTGTCATTACTAATTGTTGGCACTTTTTTATTACTAAAACTAACTTATTAATTATCGTTTTAGTTTTTTTCAGAAATTGGTGATCCAACTGCAGGAGGTAGCAGTGTGGGTGGTGGCGGTGACTCTCTGAGTATCAGTTCTGGTGGGGGAGTCTCCGGGGGAATAGGAGGACAACGTGGGTCCCTGCCTCCCTCGGAAACTGGAGGAGATGATGACAGTCTTGGACCGGGGCTTCCACATTCCAGTTCGGAATCGGAAAGTGGGGGAGGACCGATCCACCATTTAGGAGGCGGCGGTTCGGTTCCACCTGTGGCTCGCCGGAATAGATCCAACAAACGTTTGCTCCGTCTTCCCCTTAACTTTACGGTGGAAGCTGGTCGAGCTGAAGCTTTGGGAACTATTTGTAGGTGCGTAAATAATCGCCTCGGTGTGTGTTTTTGATTTGTTTAGTGCTGTTTCTAACCTGTTGTATCATAGCCTTTTCTTATTGTGTGTTAAATTAATTTCCAAAAGATTTTTTTAATACAGTCAGTACTTAATGTATATAATCTGTTAGAAATGTTTGCTTCATTTCAGAATTTTATGTTCAAAGAAGTCGGGTGAAACGATTAATGAAGATTACATTGCCCGTGCTTTTCTGGCCTTTCGTGCAGCCTTAACCAAAGTAAATGTGTGCTCCTTTAAATGATATCTTTATTGGAGCATATTAACTTGGAGGAATAAAATTGCCTGTCTGGTCCAATCAGTGGTGGCTACCCTTGACAGGGTATTTTTGTACAGGGAGTCTCCCGGAATGTTGAGCTTCCATCTTAATAAGGTCTACATTATTTTTTGGGGACCCAAATTTTTGCCAAAAATAGGCAAATTTTCAAAACTTTTCCGGCTTCGCTAGAGATTTTTTCGTAAAAATGACTATTTTTAGCTTAAATGCAGGCTTTTTGAGAACTTTTTTCGTTTCTACCTGCAAAATATATACGCCAAACAATAGCAATTTTTGGCTCATTTTTGCAAAAAACTCTCCCCCGAAAATTTCCCTCGGGGCCCCGGGAAGTCCTCCACAGAAAAAACCCTAAAAATGCCCTGCCCTTAGAAAATCTAACCATATACTGGTATGTCTATTCACTTTCGTCGCCGCCCCTGACTTCTGACCGGCCCGGGCTATCCGTGAAGCTTTTGCTCAGGAAGTATCAGCTTGCAATTCCCCTCGTTACTTTTACTGTTTGTTGCATAAACGTTTATTACAGTTTGTTGGGAATCTGTGGCAGATATGATTTTTAATTCATTTTAGCCTGATATGGAATGTGCAGTGAAAATTATTTCACATGGCTTACTTTTATTTCATTTGGATCTACCAGGCCTGTCTCTTTTATTACCGGATGCTCTGAAGGGTCTTAACATCATACTAAGCTCCAGATATAGGTTAAAGTTTGCAAATTCTTCTTTTTCTGTTTTGGAGATGTTATTTTTTGTTTTTAATTTTTACTGAATAAATTCTGTTCATAAGGACTAAACAGGCGTTTATTGCTAAGTAAGGCCATACTGTTAAGTAATTTATAATAAATTTCTAATGGTTATGTTGCAGAAATGAGTGCAGTAAATCCTGGCTTACTATGCTTAGTGGTTTGGCTTGTTTTCCTACCGCCTCCTCAAGTTTGGATAATGTAGCCCCGTCTGTCCGAGATCAAATTCCGGTATTGGACAATCTACTTATTCAGTACATACGGACGGAGAAAACATTTAGCAATATTCAGACTGCTATTGGTGGGTTTGCTTTTTAACATACAAGGGACAGGATTGCTTTTTTCTGAAAACTTTATTTCTGGTTAATGCTTTAATGGTTTTGAGTTGCGTTGTGGCCTTTTGCTTACAAAGGATTTTAGGAAAGGTAATACAAAGAGAAAGATAACGGAAGGAGCCAACCATGGATTTTTCTCAAATCTGTGGACTTCTTGGATGATCACTGGAATCTTCTGAAAGAATGGTAAAACAAACGTGATATACAAATCAGGTTATCCCGTTATCCGGTGACCAGCGACCAC
>JASAND010016648.1:0-41407 GCA_030248195.1 Trissonchulus latispiculum | reverse complement strand
TTCCAGCGATTGTAGAGCATTTAGTATGCATGCTAGAGTGTTGCCACTTGGCTGATGTACTTTACACAAAAATACCCCGGGATCCTTTTTTAGTTGCCCCGATTGCTGCTTTCTAGCTAAAATGGCCAAAGTTTGGAAAAGTAGGCAAAAACCAGGTTGCGCATACATTTTTGCTAATTTCTCCATCACGAAGAGCGATTTCATAACAACTAAAATGGGTCCCCAAGTATTTGGTAGAGGTATCGATTGATATTATCAATGTCTCTCGAAAAAAATTACTTCAGTCTGTAAAAAAACTGAAAAATCGCACTTCTTCAAAAATCCGTTAAAATTTTTTTCGAAATCCAAAATTAGTTTCATTGTAGTCATTAGAAAAAGAAAATGTTAAGCTCCATTTTGATATAAAGATGGCTTCTTAAACATCAAGTAATGAATGAGTAATCATGGTTCAAAGTTGATGTCTCCAAAAGGAATCACCACCTTAAACCAGGTTTTGGTTTCTAATTCACGGACTTTTCCTTCTCTCCTATTTGAGGGCTCGGCCATTCCCTCCAACTCCTCCCTGCAGCCAATTTCTTAACCATGGCTACCTACATAGCAAGCCAATTAGTTTTCCGCCATCTTCGTCACTGTCAAGCGGGGCAATTCTGGTCGGCAAACGACAGTAGTTGCCTTGAGAGTGACTGAAATAACGGTAGTTTGTCTTGGAGGACCATGTTTTCTATCCATGGTCCTCGTTTCTCCGCCTCTTGTCCGTATTGTAGAAATGGTCTGCGAAAAGCAACATTTTTCGATTCTCACAGAGGACTACTAGATGCTTGTAAAAGCAGAAAAACAATTTTGCAACAAAGTGCTATTCTTTAACAAAACTTAAATCTAAATAGTGGCGGCTGCTAATTACTTCTACATAAGAGCGAGAATTGGTGAACTCACTCAGAATCAAGGATAATGTTGCTCAGCCTAACCTACTGGACCTTGCATCCTACACTGCACCTACACTTACACTTACCTTGCACCAAAATACACGACTACTACGTGCAGAAAGGAGTCGCTCAAAAAAGATAAGTTCAAGATCTTATTGAATTTTTTTGAATATATACTATGCACGGGAAAGTAGATAAATGGCGTTAATGTTAATGATTTTGGAGAGGCATAACCACTTTTGTATAGTTTTTTGCCTTTTGTTTTTATCATATAAATTTGACACTCTAGCCACTCCACCAAACTTAAGGAATGTTGGATCTTAAATTAAAGTATGTCCTACATTTATATAAACATGCAATCTTCTGTGGCAACTTCATTGATCTTGCTGAGCTATTGTTTTTGAGGTAACAAAAGGCTGTAGTGATGGCTGGAATAAATAACAATGGGGGCAGTCCAAATTCTACAGATATGGACTCATGAAACAAACAAGCAGGAATGGTTCAAGACAAAACGCTTCATGCTACTCCCCGAAGAAACATAATGGCTAAGTTGAACACTTCACAAATGATGATTTTAACTGTTTATTCAGCAGTACGAGGTATTTAAAATTATAATATCAAATTCAATCCAAGCTTATTCTAAATGTATTTCAACTTACAATGAGTCTAGCTATTTAGGCAGAACCAGGCTTTCTTACTGTTGCTCAGTCAAAATTTTTCCAAGCTTGCTCAACCAAACAGATATTTCGGTAATGTTAACTCTGAGCTGATCCTTGAAGCCTCACCAGCATAGAAATCAGCAAGAGTTAAGTAGCCTTGGCTGAGTGCAGGAGCAGGCACGGCGGGTGGAAAAGGTCCTTCCGTGTCTGCTTCTTTTGCTCAAGCTTCAATCAGAACATTTCATTAATAGGGTCAAGTTAAAAATTTTATGGTTGCATTTAGATAGTCCTTGTCCGCTTTTCCAACTTTCCTATCTTAGTACTCGGCCTACCCTCCGACTCCTTTCTGCAGCCAATTCTTTTTTCCCCTTTGCCCTTCCGAGTGGGGTATTAGATTTCCGCCATCCTAGTCGCTGTTGATCTGCGGGGGGCGACCTATGTTGGCAGGCACAACATAGGCTGCCCTGGGGGCGACTGAAATAACCGTACGTCAGAATTGCTTGGGGGTCAAGTTTTCTATCCTTGACCTTCGCCTCTCCGTCTCTTGTCCATTTTATGAACGGACCGCGGAGGGTAGCATTCCATAGGCCTCAATGAGTGCCTGACAAATGCTGAGCACCTTGATAAAAAAAATAAAATACACCTTCGTGTTAATCCTAAAATTTTTCCTTTTAAATTATATGCACATAAAAACACATAAAATTCCTATATTAGTAGTGCATGCGACCTCTGCCAGACTATGAAAACGAGTGAGCATACATAATTTGCTACTGGGTACTGATTTGTGGGAGGTCCACTAGGTACTCAATTGCGGGGAGTGGGTCGTTAGCGCGCACAGCATGGCTCGCGAGCTGATAACAGAGAGGGGGATCATATAAAGGAAATCCCCCTGAGCAAAATTGATAAACTTCAACAGCACATTGATGACGAATGACACAGGAGTTTAAGCCGCACATCGTTGGAAAGCTGAGAACATACTGTTTCTAATTCTGTATACCGTTTTGCTATAGTTTGCAACTGCAAAGCTTTATTTTGCAAAGATTAGCTAAAATCGACCAAAATCGCAGTTTTTGGCTATTTTTTTGGAATAAAATGTAATAGCAAAAAGTTACAACTAACTGGTTTAGAGCATTCGGTAGAGCATATTCTCAGCTTTCCAAAGATGTGCGGTTTCGCTTCAACATTATGTAAGTCGTGAGCCAGTCCAGCTTGAGTGTAGTTAAAACTAGTTAGAGTTAATTTTAGCTCTACTGTACTCTAGTCTACCCTTCCTTGAAAAGGCCAATTTGATATAACATTATCCACAAAACTTAAACATTGACTGAAGACATGCATGCTGTTAAAAACATGCATACATCAAATCCTCTATAAAAACTTAGCCGATCGTCAATGACTTGACTTTAGTCTGAATAAAAATTCCAAATACCGATTTAAATCCGCGATAAAATTAATCATTTTGATAAGAATTTCAAACATTGCAAACAGCCAAAATTGATATTAGAACGTGCCCGGTTCTAAAAGCCACCGGTTCCGGTTCTAGAAATCCTACCGCTTCTGTTGGAACCGATCCAGCACTATGGCTATTAAACTATGTTGAATCTAACGATGCCGTCCAACTTGGGTTGCCCAGGTTCTGTTGAACTTGATTCAACAATTTGACTTCTGTTTCATGATTCATTAGATTGGGAGGATTGCCGGCGTTTCCGGGAACATAAGACAGACGGCACGTTCCCTCCAAACAACTTCAGGTAAACTGTTAAGTCTAGTCGTACAAAAAGTATCGAAGATTTCACCCTAAACTATATCAGATTAAGTTAGCGGAGGACTAAAACTGGTTTCCTACTCAAATTATTCAGTGCAATCGATGGTTTGTTTTATTAACAAAGAAGTATTAAAAAGAAAAATACATGTGATAACAAACAACACAATACTTTTCACATTTTAAGGCAGTCACGTTGCGAGAGATCCAACGAACACATATGTAACGTAGAACAGACAATATAAACAATGACAGGAATTACATACCCACCGAAAATACACAATAATGCAGTAAATCTATTCTATCGTATATTCAAATTTTGAATGTAATGTATGGTCTCATTATCACAACAACAAATCAGTCGATCAGTCAAAATGTCAAGAGAGTTAACGGGTGAAATATTGGTTCCGAGAAGGCTGCTGATTTCAACCTTATTCAGTAGAGCTTCGCCTTGAAGCCAACTGACGGTTGAACTCTGACTACCGCCATCATGAGATCTAAAATCATACAGCAAATAACTTGCTTACAGAGGATATGAAGACGAAACATACGTAGGATAACAACTACGTCGCAGAATAGGGCGCAATAATGAGTAATATTGGCTGGTTTACAACTAGGTCTGGGTTCCATCCTCACACTTTTTCTGATGCTGCATTCAAATTATTTTCCTTTCATCAATTTTTAATCTTTAATCTTAATCTTTAATCAATATTTAATCAACAATCATTAATACAACATTTATATAAATTCATAACAAAAAATAATTAACAGCTAACTTCAAATCAAAAGTAGTCTCATTAACTCCAGACGAATTCCAATACCAGACTGTGCCATCATTGGAACAAGTGAATAAATTATCTGGATAGACAGGATGGAAAAGTATCTTAAAATAAACTAATCGGTTTTAAGGATTATAACAGACTCATGTTTCTTTAAGTACCCATATTCGATAATTTAACGATACACATAACTTTATTGGGTGTGGGTAAAAACCAGCCCCAGCTCCAGCCCCAGCCCCGCCCCAGCCTCGCACCAGCCTAAGAAAAACCAGCCCCTTCTCTCGCTGACCACTGTGCACTTTAAACTAAGGACTTTAACACATAATTACGCATATGCATGTAGACAGTATATAAGTGTATGCGCCGTTCATGTGCGTTAATTGTGCCTTATATACAGTCATATAAAATATATAGGTGTATTGGACATTATATTTATATTATTCTGTACAATCGGGGAGTTCAAAGGAATTTATTTCCATTCAAAGAAATTTAAGAATAGATATTAAAGAGTTTAAAGTTATATAATTGTTAAAAGTAACCCATCAAGCTTGAAAGAAGTTGTGAAATCATTCTGATGTAATAAATACAGTTTTAGAATTTCAAAATTTAAAAAAGGATCCCTTTTTACGTATATAAAAACACCATTTTACTGATTCCAGTTATATAATTCTAAATTTCGAATGTTAAAGCGCGATTATATAATATGACGAAGTGACGAACTATATAATGCTAACTCAAATATTTAATTAAAAGTTAATCTTAAAAGTTAGTTTTATGAAAAATAATTTTAAAATTCAAGATGTTTCAAAATTGAGGAATTTAAAAAAGTTTGTTTCCTAAATTTTTCTGTTTATTAGTTTAATCTCCGACTATGTCCAGTTTTCAGTTCGGAAGGAGGAATAATCAAATTGAAATTCAAGATTCAATACACAACAGAATAAAATGACCGGGTTTTAGAGTTTAGAATTTTTAGCGAAGGTTCATCAAGCGTATAGGCTAAAAAATTAAAATGGCAGGAAATGAAATTGTATGAATATTTATGTAAATATATATTAATGTTTCCAAGGAAAATACTGAACTTTCAAAATTTTTATCTTGTTCATTCGAATGTTTTGAATTTTGATCAAATTTATATACTCTGTAGGTATTATTAACGATTATGTAACTAAACTCTTTAATTTTTATTCTTTAATTTCTTTGAATGGAAATAAATTCCTTTGAACTCCCCGATTGTACAGAATAATATAAATATAATGTCCAATACACCTATATATTTTATATGACTGTATATAAGGCACAATTAACGCACATGAACGGCGCATACACTTATATACTGTCTACATGCATATGCGTAATTACGTGTTAAAGTCCTTAGTTTAAAGTGCACAGTGGTCAGCGAGAGAAGGGGCTGGTTTTTCTTAGGCTGGTGCGAGGCTGGGGCTGGGGCTGGAGCTGGGGCTGGTTTTTACCCACACCCACTTTATTGACATTACAGCTTACGGCAAATCATGGCTATTCATTTGCTCAAGGACATTTTAAAAACCATTATAGCTACTCAACAACAAAATACATACCTTCCAGACACAGCCATTATGGGCAGGAACGTCGGCCAATGGGCATTGCTCCTTCAGATATCGCAGGTCAAGAAAGGTCAGCCGTCCGTCTCTTGACCCGGTGGCGACGACATGCTGCTGAGCGGGATAGACGGCCAGCGATGTCAGCGCCACGCCCCCACGACTGCTCAGACTGAAGGAACTGTGCGGAAGCACCTTGTCTTTACTACGCAAATCTGTTCGCTGAAACCGGTAAACAGAACAGCGTACGAAACCGATATGACATTGAAATATTCCCTGAACTAACTTACACTAGGGATTTTTTCATACAGTAGGGGCAACAACATTTTGGGGGGGACTTTTGTTAGCAAATGTTCCTGAGTCCATGCCGGAATATCACAGACCATCCGGGATATGATGGTGTCAACAATCCGTACAATATAAAACTGTGAAATCAAGCTTGTGTATTAAATTGTCGGGAGCCGGTTTCAGGAGGAAACATTTCCAATTCTCGCGTTCTCGAGAGCTGAAAGTTGGAAGTGGTGAGTGCAGATCTAAAGTGCTTAATGATCATTTTCCCAAACTCGGGAACTCGCAGCTCCACAGGCCTTCTGCATAACTGACCATTAAAAATGTAAAGGTTTACCCTTGGAGACATCTCTGTCCTGCCACAGGATTTGGGGTGCCGCTGGCCGGTGCTCATCCCCGGATACTCAGCTATAGAGCCAGGAGTGTCACCTCAAATGATGACTGCAACCTGCATACCTGGAAGAGGGGCCGGCCCTTCTACACCGACTCTTGTTATCTTCCCACCGTATTACCAATTTACCGACCAGTTAGGAGTCCTCTCATTAAGATAAGACAGAATCCTGCCCTGTAAGCCGTCCTATTCAGCCATACTTTCAGCCAGTAAGCCAGGCTTCTTCTTTGCTACTGTAAGTAAGATACACGTTAGTTGTTCGACCCCTACTAAGCGTAACTAGCAGATTAAACTGGACTCTCAGAATTCAATGTTTACTTGAATGGGTGGTTTTAATATTGTACTCTTCTACGCATATGTGCGCTATGTAAGTGTAATACACATTCCATACACGCTTCTACATACACGTGCAAAATATTACTGCACGTGCATTTAGACTTTGAATTCTGAGAGTCCAGTTTAATGGGCCAGTTATGCTTAAAGGACGGTCGAACATCTGACGTGTATCTTACTTAACAGTCGCAAAGAAGAAAGCCTGGCTTACTGGCTGACAGGATGGCTGAATAAGACGGCTGCAGGGCAGATTCTGCCTTGTCTTAATGAGAGGACGCCTTAAGCATGGACAGCTGGGTTGGCTAGAGCCGAGAAAGTTTTGTAGCCACCGGGGAACGAACAACCAACCCTGAGATAGGAAGTTCTAACCAGCGCCTTTGATCACTCGGCCATCTCGCCATTCCATTAAAGAATAGAAAATTTCACTCTACCTTAATCTTGACTCACCAACAGCTGACCTGAAGTATTCACAGCCAACACATCCATATGCCCATAGTAAGCAATGTCTTGAATGCTAGACGAATTATCGGCTCCAAATAGGGTAGAAGAATGTGAGCCTCTTGTATCCAACTGAAAGTAGGCGATTTGACCACTATCTCCTCCAACAACAAAGTCGGATCTAAAAGAACACAAGCAGCATGGAAGTAAACAAACTAAGCAAAAAGTAGAATTGAGGAATATAAAAAGGTAAGCAACCAAGTAGTCTGCATTTAATCAAGCCAGTTTGCACAAGCTTTGCCAAACCAACTTTCTGGAGATGGGCTCCTAGTGAAAGCACGTCGTGAAATAAGAAATTTTCAGTCAGATAGCAGTAACAGACACCAACAGTGTTAGAAATAGGCTAACACCCACACAGAGAGGGTCAGTGGAAAATCTAAAGACTCTAAACATGGACGAAATAAGCCACGTAAACATCAACGAGAGTTTATTACCACCTGCTATGAACATACCCCTGAACTGACAGACAATTACAGGCAGAGGATGAAGTCGCTGAATGACCGAACACGGAATTCCATGACTTGAGAATACGACTGCACCTCTGTTGTTGACTTGATTCAACAAACTGAATGGAAGAATCAGCACAGGCAGCAAGAACTTTCCCTGAGCCAATAGAGCTAAAATCAAAAATGTCAGTTGCAAAATACACGGCAGCATCTTTTTAGGTTAATTACAGCAGTATACGTAGAAAAATGTTACCGCATTCTTTTGAGATTTCAGACCACATTCGCGTCCCACCACACTTTCACATAAAGTGTATAAACCCAGCATTACGTATGTATATACATATATATATATATATACATACAAGACCAAAAAGTACTCCTTCGTCGCATGTAAAATACATATGAGTTCCGTATATACGTACGTACGTATATATATATATATATATATATACAAGAAATAAAAATGCTCCTCTGGAGCATAAAAAAAGTAATATGGGTGATGGTCAGGTTGTAAAATTAAGAGAGGACTAGTCTTTAAAATGCTTAATATGGGGGCTAGGTTCAAAAATAGAAGAGGACTAGGTTGTGAGCGAATTAATATGGGCACAGCTTCGCCGAACAACCCATATTCGCGGATTGCGAAATTATATATGCATACGTAACAATGTTTCGATTTATATATATACTTTATAGTGCACAAATAATTTACAGCTCTGATATTCGAGCTATGACGAAGACAAATTTTTCTATTAAGAATCCCTTGATAGTTACTGTGAATTTTCCATTTCTACGGAAATTTATATAAATATCAAGAATAACTGAACGAATCATTCCGACGACTTTCTGTTTCCTCCCGGATTGAACCAATAACCTCGGTATCATATCCTTAGGTCTTTTCTCGTTGCTTGCCGTAGTCCAACACAACGAAATAAGTTAATTTACGTGTACGTATAACCTAGCTAGTCTAACCGACTACGTAAACAACATCTTCAACGATTTTTTGAACGTTTAAATTAATTTTTTACTAGACTTGACAGATTACATTGTTCGCTCTGTATGCGACAAAAGTTAAGACGAAGCGTGAAACCCCGCGAATATGGGTTGTTCGGCGAAGCTGTGCCCATATTAATTCGCTCACAACCTAGTCCTCTTCTATTTTTGAACCTACCCCATATTAAGCATTTTAAAGACTAGTCCTCTCTTAATTTTGCAACCTCACCATCACCCATATTACTTTTTCATGCTCCAGAGGAGCATTTTTATTACTTGTCCTTCTGTCATTTTAAAGGGTCCCTTTCTAACACTGAGTTAATTGATATAAGGAGCTTGAACAGTGCCACAGGTAGGGCAGAAAAGTGAAAAGTGATACCAAACTTGACCACTTTGAATACTTTCATTTGTGAACCCCCCCACCAGACACATCACCGGTCACTTCCATCGGTTTCGGTAATATGCCCATTGAAACGATCGTAGTCGATTTACTATATATATACGTATATATATATATATATATATATGCCCCCAATCAAAATGATGAAAAACGCTGTTTTAGGGGATTTGACCGGTGGTCAGTGGGTCACATAGCCCGTACTGACCATTGGTCACTTCCGCCCACCGGTTTCGGCAATATGCCCATTGAAACGAGCGTAGTCGTTTTACTATATATGGTCCCAACCAAAACGCCGAAAAACGCTGTCTTAGGGAATCTGACCACTGGTTACCTAGCCTGTAGTGACCAGTGGTCACTTCCGCCGGTTCTGAAAATGTGCTCATTGAAACGAGCGTAGTCGTTTTACTATATATGCACCCGACCAAAACGCCGAAAAACGCAGTTTTAGGCCGTTTGACAAGTGGTCAATAGGGTTCCTAGGCCGTAGTGACCAGTGGTCACTCCCACCGGTTTCGGCAATATGCCCATTGAAACGAGCGTAGTCGTTTTACTATACGTATATGCCCCCAACCAACATGTCGAAAAAAACTGTTTTAGGGGGTTTGACCAGTGGTCAGTGGACACCATAGCCCGTAGTGGCCACTGGTCACTCCCACCGGTTTCGGTAATATGCCCATTGGAACCAGCGTAGTTGATTTACTATACATGCCCCAAAAAACTGCCAAAAAACGCTGATTTAGGGAGTTTGACCAGCGGTCAGCGGACACCATAGGCCGTAGTGACCACTGGTCACTCCCACCAATTTCGGCAATATGCCCATTGGAACCAGCGTAGTCGATTTACTATATATGCCCCCGACCAAAACGCCGAAAAACGCAGTTTTAGGCCGTTTGACCAGTGGTCAATAGGCTCCATAGGCTGTAGTGACCAGTGGTCACTTCCGTCGGTTTCGGAGATATGCCCATTGAAACGAGCGTAGTCGATTTACTATATATGCCCCCGACCAAAACGCCGAAAAACGCTGTTTAGAGTGAGTTTTCCCAACTTTGACCCTGGGCGAGGAACCACGGGAGCCATGCTGACCAGTGGTCACTTCGGGCGGTATCGGCGGTATGCTCATCGTTTTCAGCGACCCCGATTTACTATATATGGATACCACCCCGAGGCCGAAAGACGCCATTTTTAGTGACTTTTATGCCATTTCTAGTGAAAGTGGGACTTAGAAACTTTTCGCCCAAACAGGCCAAAAAAATGCAAAGTTTGGGCCCATCTCCTGAAAGCTGCGGAGCGAAATTAAAAAATCCCCCTCGTTACTTTGTGCGCATAGTCCGAAATATTCAAATAAAATAAACCAAACCGATCTAGCTGCTAGCCTGTGAAAAAAAGTTGATTTCAACCGAAGTGCCAAAATAGCGAAAGTCCGACTTTGGGGCCTTGGCACAGAGCCAAAGTTGGCCGAGTGCCAAAATGACCTTCGTTTGGTAGCATGGGGGGATACTGTCTACCAACATATCATAGTAGCATTGGACCAAAATGCCCACATTGTTCCAACACTTCGCTAGAAAATGCCCTTCCAATAAGCGTTATTCACCGAGAAAAAAACAACCGCACGGTAACTCTCGCCTAGTGCAAAAATTCGAAGTTTCGAATTCGAACCAAAAGTATGGTAGTACTTGTAGTCAGTGGCGCAGCCAGAACTTTGTGACGGGGCATGCGGACCACGACCCGATGCATAAAAATACTGATGGCTGAATATTGATTTACTGATACACCATCAGTAAATCTAATCAGTATGTTTAAGCCAAATACACGCCATCTTGAGAAAGTTTATCCACTAGCGAATTTATTAGTATTCACCTTAAAGGCGGGGGCTGGCATTTTTATGGTTTTGAAAGTGGGGGGAGGGGCTTCGCCCCTCCCTAGGGAGCGGGAAGTGTGGGGGGGGGGGGGTGGGGGGCTTCCGAAAAAGGGGGGTGGTCGAGTCCGAGGTATAAACTACCAAAATTTTAGCGAAAAATTAGCATTTTTGGGTAAAAACACACAATATCGCTGTTTTTAAGCTTAAAATTAACTTATAAGTCCATGAATTATCTAAAAATTCAAAAAACTTTTGAAAATTTGACCTCAAAACGTAATTTTTAGACACTTCCGGGCGACCCCGAAAAAAGTGTGGAGGGGGCTTGCCGAAAAGTGGGGGTCCCCCCACCCCCACTCAAAAATGCAAGAGGGGGTGTGCTGCGAACGGTTTTGCCCAACTTGTTCAGAGAGACCTGCCTTTTGGCACATGATTAGCTATAGCAAGGTAAAATAGTCGGTAGCGGGCATTATTATATATATTTAACTCACATCGATTTTAGCAGATCGCTAAAGTGACTCTTTTGGTGCAAAAATAGATTTTTTGAAAAGGCTTTTGCAGCTCTGGTAGATTAACGGCTTGACCAATTCCGAAACCTTTTGCCACGAATGTTAACTGTTACTAGCACTAAATAATAAATGTATTCCGGCCTTCGAGCGTTGCTGTCTTTTTCAGTTTCAAAATTTGGCAAAAAGTTGCTAGGTGACCGGTAACTTAATATGACACTGCTAACGCAGGGCTTAACAAGATCAAGTAATTTTCACAAGCAGTACCCATAGTTCTGGTAGAAAAGTTGCTCCTCGTTCTATTAGCTATACCCAATTTGGCTATGTATACATTTAGAAAAATCCAAAAATCCAAATAAAAAGATCAAAGGTCCCACCAGGCAGGCATGAATACATTAATCTGCCAAATTCGGTGGTTTTTTAACCGCATGAGTGAGAAATTAGCAAAAGAATGTGAAAATTATGAAAAATAGACATTTTTAGCACAATTTGCAGTTTGCGGCAGTATTTGCAATATTATGCAAAACGCACTCGTCTTTGTTTTTGAGGACCCATGGGGACTACAAGATATCTGAAAACTAGCAAATCGGAGATGGTGGGAAAATCGGCAAAAAGTGAACCTGCCCCCTCCCCCCTTAATGTGCTGGTTCGGGTATTTGCAGCAAAATTTGAAAGATTGCAAATTGGTTGAGAAAATTTTTCAATTTTGCCATTAAAACGCTATTGAAACATTGAATTCTTTGCATTGTGTATTATCAATTGCCAAACCAAATTTTGTAATTTAATTTGCTATATATTTTCCACTTGTACAGTCTCGTACGAAAACTCAGATTGGATGCTCCCATTATGAGAACAGGGTATTCCAAGCAGCACATTTCCAGTATCCACCATTTAAGGCAATCATGTTTGCAATAATGCAGCTAATAAAACTACAAAGCTGGCAAAGCAAAGTAAAGTAAAGCAAACTAGTAAAGGTTTAGTTATATATAGTATACTAATAACTAAGTCGCGCCGAAGGCGCCAAAATTTTTGAATGAACTACAAATGCACTGATTTTTGGGGCATTTTTGTTCAATTTCTTTGCGTTTATAATAAATTTAAAAGCCCGCGCTTCGCGCGGGCTTAAAATTTTTCTTCTGGCCAATTTTTGTCAGGGGGGCAAAACCATTTCGGGGGGGGCGGCCGCCCCCCCCCTACATATCTACGCTAGTGATTGTATATACCCAATTTTGGAGTTTTTCTATCATTTTAAAGCTTAGAGTGTGCTTGTTACAATCAGCCAGAACGCAGCTGTCTCAATTCAACTGTTCGACTTGGACATGTGATAACATGTAAACAATTTTTGAGCATTGTATTTCTCGAAGTGTCGGAAAGCCAAGGAAAGCTAAGCGACCAGTTCAGGCTTCAAAACAAACGTCTACCCGAGAGCTATTTTTCTGAATTTCTTTCATGAAGAAACATGCACGCCTCAATATTTCGAGAAAAAGTAAAAGTTCGATTTTTTTCAAAATTTCAAATTTGGATGCCTAATTTCTCCTGAACAAAAAGACCAAAGGCAAAACCCCCCTGAAAAATAGCTCTCGGCAACTGTCCCAAAAGTGCGTGTGTAAAGCCGCTTTTAAAGACAAAAGGACGCAAACTCGGCCCAGCACCTAAATATTGAATGTTGAACTGTATTCTATTCGGCGGCCTCAGAAATATTTGCTGGCAAGCCGCAAATTGTGCTTGAATAAATTTGTACACATCTTGACTGTCCAGTTTAGAGGTAGATTTGCTTGAACAGACTCACACCAATACTGTTCTAGTATAGATTGAAAGTACAAATAAATTAAATTGGCAACGAAATTGCGAAATTTTTGCTTCTAGTTGGATTTACTTTCGTCGGGTTAATTTTTCTTATTTCCGAATCCTGACGGGGCATGCGGCCGCATGCCCCGCATGCCCCCTGGCTGCGCCCCTGGTATATATTTATTTTTGCAATCAAAGTGAACTTTGATATTTACTGCATGCTAGAAAAATAGCGCTTTTTTAGCATGCTTTTAGAACAATTTTCGCCCCTCCCCCAATTCCTTGCCCCTCGGACATTGAGGGGGACCCTCACAAGAAAAAATCGCTATAATACCAGTACGTATATAGGTATGTGATGTATTTATTTTTGTTTAGGTGATATCCTCTACCACCGCAGCCCTAGTGCCGGTGGCTGCTCCGTTGGCTGGTACCAGTGGCACTGCTCCGGCTCCTTCCTTTGAAATCTTTCGTGATCCTCCCTCGGAGCAGGAAACCTCCCCTCCCCCGACCTTCACTGATCCAGAGGTCGCCTGTTTGGAAAAGGTTAGTTATCGTTATCGATATACTTTAGGCGAAATCAGTCCAGGAGGAAAAATATAAGGCGGAAAGGAAGGGTGTTCGGTTGTGACTTAGACTAGTGAAGATGGTTGCTGGGCACCGGATATTTTTTCATATCCGGATTATCCGCGTATTTTGCGCTCAAACAGATATCTAATTCAATTCTAGTTCTCTAATTCAAGACTCAAGTTCAAGAACAGTTTTCAATTTTACAGTTAAAATGTCAGCTTTTTGTCAATTTTGCGCTGCTCTGTAAATTGCTATCAAGCCAAGCTGCAGTCTTGGTTTCAAAATCATTTCAGAGAACACTGGCGTATTCAGGATTTGGTGACAGGGGCGGCGGTAAAATTTTTTCACCGGGGGGTCTGGGGGCGGAGCCCCTTTGAAGTTGAAGAAATTTTTTGTTTTTGCAATAAAATCGGTCTTCGGATCTTTAATAATTCTTTTTATGTATGTTCAAGAACTGAGACAATTTTGCAAAATACTACGTATATACACATTTTTAGGCAAAAATAGTACTTTTCACCGAAAAATCGGTTGCATTTCAAGCCTTTTCTTCATAAATGCAATAAATATGCCGTTAAAAATGAGAAAATTAGCGCCGACGTCGCGAAATTTTAGGTTTTCCCCTTTTTTTCTCGTTAATTTTTTTCTACCTTCGAATCCCAACGGGGGGGAAGCCCCCCCTCAGATCCGCCCCTATCAGAGAACTTTTTGAAAAATATTTTAGAATTTTTTTAAAGGTTTGTGCAAACTTTACTAATTCTTCATTACTTTATCTTAAATGTATGTATGTATATAGTATGTAACTGACTGACATCCGGATACTTTTCTTTGCATAAAATGTTCTGCTTCTTTACTTTTTTATCTCCTGATGTGTTTCTGTTCTTATTCCAACTGTTTTTTTTCAGAGTCTTTCATCGTCCAGTGAAGGGAGCCGGGCCGTCCCGAAAAAGTGTCTGAAGAAGTCCGACTCACCCGAAGCGGCGGAGTCCTCTGAGAATTCCTCCTCTGAAAAGGAAAATATTAATGTTAGTTATATTATATATTATATATATATATATAATTATTATATAGTATATATTAAGTAGTAATTAAGTATTAAGTAACGGTATTAAAAGGAGCGGGTTGGGGGCGGACGCGAAAGCCTTCTCCCTAAAACGCCTCGTTCCCTCGATTTTTGCTTCCCGATTTTTTTCTGGTGCCAATTTTTTTGTCAAAAAATAGACCAATTTTCAAAACTTTTCCGGCCTTTTCTGAAGATTGCAAAATATCCCAGCAATAAGTGGCTGCTATTTTGGCCCAAACCATTCTTCTGAAAGGTAGATTCATTTGCATACGTAGTCCAGATGTAAGTAAAGCTAAATCGTTGTATATATCTCAATTTTTAGCAAATTTATGTATGGGCTGTTTGTGCTTAAAACGGCAGAGATCTTTTGCATTTTCAGTTCAAAAATTTTAACTCTACACAAACAGTTTTACCGTACTTGGACTTCTTTATCCTCCCACATTTCTGGATGGCCGAGTGATCTACGGCGCTGGTCAGAACTTCCGATCCAACGGTCGGTGGTTCGAACCGCTGAGGTCTGGGTTTATTTTAGGCAAAAATAAGTGGGGGGACGCCCCCCCCCCACTAGTGGGGGGGAATAAACTGGGCCAAAAATGCTAAAAATGCAGTATAAATAGCCTGTTTTCCACATACACTGCTATAAGTATGCTTGAAAGTGCTCAAAAATCAAGTTTTAGCACCAAAAAAGGCGATTTTTGATCAAAAATTTCCGGCGACGCCGGAAAAATTTTGAAAATTTTGACCAAAAATCCTAAAAATTTGGCAATTTCTGGGCACCTTAGGGTGAGTGGGGGGAAGCCCAAAAAAGTGGGGGTGGGGCCGAGTGGGGGCCCCAAAAAGTGGGGGGCGCCCCCCCAGTAAAATAAACCCAGGAGGTCACGAAGCTTTCTCGGCTTTTGCCAACCCAGCTGTCATTCATCCTTAACTGGTCGCTAAATGAGTACCACTAACGGAAAAGGAAACAGGAGTCTTCGTAAAAGGGCCGCTCCCCGTCCACGGATGCAGTCACCATTTCAGGGGACACTCCTTGTCCTTACTCTACGGCTGAATACCTGCGGATGGGTACCGGCCGGCACCCCATGTCCTGTGGCGTGACGAGATATCTCCATGGCAAGGCCGCACCCAAGGGGGCTGGCTTATTTTTACTGGGGGTGGGTGGGGGGCCGCCCCCATTCTTCGACCTCCCCCCCCCATTCGAGGAGCCCCATGAAATGCCCCCCATAAATTCCGACCTCCCCCATAACCCCAAAAACTGCCAAATTTCACCATTTTTACCCTAAATTTTCAAAAAATTTTCCGGCTTCGCCGGATTTTTAACGAAATTTTCACTATTTTAGCCTAAAAACTTCTTAGAATTAGTCATTTTTTAGCGATTTTTACACGAAAAACCCGCACAAATTCGAAAAATTTTTCCAAAATAGGCCCCCCATTCTGGGTCAGCCCCCCCATCGATGGGGGGCCCATGAAGCCCCCCCCCCATAAATTTTTGCCTAAAAATAAGCTAGGGGGGTTTCAAGGAGTCTAGACTCTATAGTAGATATTCCAAGTCCATAGTAAAACCTGCAATTTTTTAAAAAAATTTCGCGATAATCTGCTTTTTGCAAAAATTACACACATCCAGTGTAAGATTTCAGGCCGAAAAGGCAAAAATTCTTCAACTTCTTGGGAGCTTCGCCCCACACACTCCCCTTGCTTTTGACCTTGGACTCCCTCCTTTGCATAAGTCGGTGCGGGCCTGCTCCAAGGGTAAGCTTTCACCTTTTTTACCATATTTCGGGTGTTTTCCTCGGAGTTCTTCCATTTCCCCTTCATCATAGTTCGTATGGTATCGTATTGGTGGTGGTGGTGTGTAATTAACATTCAGTTTTTCACGTATATAAAGAATATGGGTTGACCCTGCCATGCCGCCTTCAAATCCCTAAAACTGTCATAAATAGCCTAGTACTAATTTGTGCTTATTTGATTCAATTTTTCTTGTCTTGTCTCTTGTCACTCACTGTTTTCTTTCTTTCAGTATATCAAGGCCAAAGTTGAAGAGTTGCCCGCCAACCTACGAAATGCCAGCCGGCGCCAGAGCAACAGCGAGCCTGCCGGGGATGGTCCGGCCCATCCGAAAATGGATGCCAGTGGTGACTGTTTTGATGAGATGGGATTCCTGATTCCCCCGGCCCGACTGGCGATGCAATCCGTCCTGTCCGGCGGCGGGCTGGAACGGAGTTCCTCCGGTAGTTGCGGACATTTCTCTGCTTCCGGATTTGGTGAATCGACGGATTTTCTTCCGCCGGCTGCGAATCATCAGTGGGACGGGATTCGTAAGGGTGGAGCCGATCTGTTTGCGGACTTGGATGAGAATGATAGCGAAGAGGACGATGATGATTTTGACGGTTTGTGGGTTGGATTTTTTCATAGATTGGTGCTATGATGAATTCTTGTTCTGACTGATCCGACTGTTGAAATTTGTAGGTGGTGCATAGCTCTGGCATTTGTGTAGGGTTGTGCCAGGGCCGTGAAGCGGGCTTCGGGCTCGGGCCGGCCCGATACCGGCACGGCCCGAGTTTTTAATGAGACGGCCCGGCCCGAGCCCGGCCCGAGTTCTCTGTTGAGCCCGGCCACACTCGAGCCGCTCGGGCTACTCGGGCCGCTCGGGCTACTTGAGCTATTTGACCAGTTTGTCATTGCTGAAAAATATTGATTTTTTTGTTGTGACTTGTGGCTTCCCTTTTCCATACACTGCTGTCTTCTTCAGTGCTTAACTTTGACATATCAGAAGCTATACATTTCAAGCAAACTACAGACAGGTTTAGAACATAATTCTACTATCCAGATGCAGGGTATTTTTTAGGGATTTTTTTCCGGGGGGGGGGGCTTCCCGGGGGGGGGGGGCCCGGGCCCGGATGGCGGGGGGCGAAATTTTAGGGGGGAACAAATTTTTGCAAAAATGAGCCAAAACATGGTATTTTTTGGCGTATTTTGCATGGTGAAACGCAAAAAGTTCTCAAAAATGCCAGGATTTAAGCTAAAAATAGCTATTTTTATGAAAAAATCTCTGGCGAAGCCGGAAAATTTTTGAAAATTGGCCTATTTTTGGCAAAAATTTGGGCCTCCAAAAAATCCCGGGGGGGGGAAGCAAAAATCCCGGGAGGGGGCGATTTCGGGAGGGGGGAAGGCATTTTCGGGGGGGGAGGTCAATTTCGGGCCCCCCCCCCCTGTAAAAAATACCCTGTCCAGATGCTATATATTAGCAAGCATGTTGGGAAATGCTAAGCTCTCTATCTGCAAAAAATTATGGATTAGTTAGCGACAAATCGTCTTCGACCAAACATTTGTAAAATTCAAAAGGAACAATTTTGGTTACTCTGCCTGCGGAGGCAGGCAAACCCTGGTTTGGTGTAAGACGCTATTAATGTTTGTAAAGTTTTCCAAATTCCTCATTTATCATCAGTGATCAACTGTGTATGTAAAGCTGTTTAATATAAGCTGTATGAGTATTTTTCCAACGATTTATTTTTATTCCTTTTTTGAATGATTCATACTTAACCAGCAATCTTACAATCTACAAGATAAGCTTCATCTCTCCGCTGTATGGTTACTAATTAGTGCTCAAAGCATTATCTGAAAATTGTTAAATGAAAGCTTCTAACAATAGCTAGGTTTGCACTTGAAGCTACAGCTAATCGAGCCATGAAAGTTCATTTGGGGTTTACCGATACATCATACTAATAAAACTGCTCGAGCAAGGCGAATACGATTTGAGCCATTCTCCGCAGCTGTCGGGCTATACTTGGGCCACTTGGACTACACTCGGGCCGCACTCGGGCCATTCGGGCTCTTCGGGCCGTGAATCGGGCTTCGGGCCGGGCCAGCCCGACCCGAGGAGGTTGGTTGGCCCGAGCCCAAGCCCGGCTCGAGAAATTTCTTAACGGCACAACCTATGTAGAGGTGGTTGGCAGACACCCCCATACGTATTTCCTCATTTCAACATTTTCCCAACAATTGATATGGGGTGGGCTGAATTGATAGTAATTTTTTGAGCTCTGAGTGTTTTGCTGTACAAGTGTATACTTTATTCTCTGGATTTTTTCACCTTGCCTTCCTCCATTTGCCTGCCTGTGCCACATTCTTCCCTGTGTTTTCCCCGCCTTTTCTTTCCAATACTAGAATTGAATTTTTTTATGTTTTTTGCCTTATAATATTGGTTGTTTGGTTTCAGAGGATGACCAAGAGAAACCGGCGGAAGATAATGATAATGAGGATGCAGAGACTGCCTTTGTATCGGTGGCCTCCACCGCGGCTACCGGAAGTCGACCCTCCTCCTATGCCACCCCCCGCTCTGTCCTGGAACGCGAGGCTCGCGAGGAACTGCTCTATGGGTGTCCGGATTTGGCCGATGATATCTATCAGTATCTGAGACGTCGTGAGGTTAGCACCGTCCCCGTCCCCCCCCCACCCCTTACGCTGTTTGATGAGAAATTTTGGTTGGCTTGAACTTTTTCTTGAGATGGCCGGGGGTTGGGAGGAGGCGGGTGCAGCTCATACAGTTCGCGAGGTTTCCGTGACATGTAGGGTGATGTATTTTTGAGGGTAGCGGGGGGGCGTGGTTATAGCTTATTTTTGTAAAATTAAAATTTAATTTTGAGGGGTGCTTCAGCATTATCAGGGTATTTTTTACAGGGGGGGGCGGGTCCCCCCCGAAAATGACCTCCCCCCCGAAAATGCCTCCCCCCCCCGAAATCGCCCCCCCCCGGATTTTGGTCTGCCCCTTAATGAGGTCTACATTTTTCCAAAAATGGTCAAATTTTCAAAAATTTTCCGGCTTCGCCGGAGATTTTTTCGTAAAAATGGCTATTTATACCTTAAATCCTGGCATTTTTTAGAACTTTTTGTGCTTCACCATGCAAAATACGCCAAAAAATACCATTTTTGGCTCATTTTTGCAAAAAAATCCCCCCCCCCCCCCCAAATCTGTGCCCCCCCCCCCCGGCCGGGGGGGGGGGGGCCGGGAAGCCCCCCCCCCGGAAAAAAATCCCTAAAAAATACCCTGCATTATGGGGGAAACATGTGGAGCTAAATTCCAGTAATATCTTGGAAAAGTGACGTTCGTTTTTTTGTGAACGTGGGAATTTCTGGCCAAAAATTTTTAAACTCACTGTGACTAAGTCAGACTTTTATTGTGTTAATGGACAGTGGATCATCGTTTAAGGAAATTTGAATATCTACAAACAGTAAACTGGGCTACATAGGATTTTTTGAATCAGTTGTGGAGGTCGGAAGAATTACAGGGGGGATTACACCTTGCAAACTACAGTCTCGGCTAGAAGTTACGTGCTGAGGTACTCGCAGTCTACTCGCAATGTGGTCGCAGTTGTTTTTTGACGCTTATTATCGCTACTGGTTGTCTGATCTTTTACCGCTAAGCTATTTAACGTATGCGTGTGTGCAGAAAACTTGCTGACCTATACATAGAAAAAAAAGTTAAGTCAAAGGTTTTTAATGAATCGTGTATATAGCAAATATGTAGAAAAAGTTAAGTCAAAGGTTTTTATTGAATCCTGTACAAGCAATGTACACATTCTTAACTCATGTTAAAGGACAAACTATCCATGAAAAATGAATGGCAAAAGCCACACTGCAAAACAGTGGAAACGCGAGCAGGGGCCAATTTCATAAAAAGTTACGGATTTGCAAGTGCGAGTTTGCTAGTACTCGCACTTGAAACACAAGTGCGGATTACAAGTGTTGCATAAAACTTTCCCGCAAACTTGCGGAAATTAGCTAAGCAAGTAGCGGAACTTGACCCACTTGCAATGCAAGTGCGAGTACTTGCGTTGCAAATGCGAGTAGTAGGAAAATTTACCATAATTTTTCAAAAAATCGTAACTCTTTCACCATTGCATGAAATTTATTGAAATTTTCACAAAATGTTCAGAACATTTCAAAACAGTTAATTCTTAAATTTTATAAAAAACAAATGAAAATTACGAAAGATATTCCAATTCTTTGAAAATCGTCTAGTAAAAATCTACTAGACGATTTTACTCGCACTTGCATGTTGCAATTGAATGTTCCAGCGAGTTTTATGAAACACTTACTTGCTGCTTGTGTAGAAGCGGACTTGCAACTTGCATCGAACTTGACTCGCAGTTCAAGTGCAAGTGCGGATTCCGCACTTGACACTTTATGAAACACTTGCAGCTTGCAGTTCCGCAACTTGCAGTTGCGAGTTGCGGAATCCGCAACTTGCAAACTTTTATGAAATTGGCCCCAGGTCGCGAGCCAGTCTCTTCTAGCATGCTGTAACTTCTATCCGGGACTGTAGGCCTAATAAAATGAAACAAACTAAACCTTGCAAAGTGATGATTTGTGAAGGCCAAACATTTGGCTATTAGGCGGTGTCTAAACTCTGCTTGTGCGGCAAAGTAAGAGGCACTTCTTGTTTCAAGTAACTTCAACTACGTCACCCTTTAACTCAATGCTGTCCTTTAAGGTATATATAGTGGTTCTGAGTGGCTGGTTTTCTCACCCTTAACAGTGTTACCTACTTACCTTCTGACGAACTGGTTTGACCAAGACTACCTAAGATTTCGGTTGATTTCAGAAATTCAAATCACTATGGATAAAAACTATGGTTATTTGCTAATCAGCTATGGTGTAATGTTGTCTGTAAATTAAAATTAAGTAAATTAAATTAATTAATTAAATTAAGCAAATTAAACCTACACTTTTAGGTGAGCACTCGTGCCAACGGTCACTACATGTCCAAACAGAATGACCTGAGCACTGACATGCGCTCTATCCTGATGGAATGGTTGGTAGAAGTGGGTCAGGAGTATGATTTTCAGGAGGTCACGGTTTTCCTGTGCTTCAGCCTGGTGGACCGGTTCCTATCCACGATGCGTATCAAACGCAAACATTTGCAACTGATTGGCACTACTTGCATGTTTATTGCAGCGTAAGTTGGTGCTTTTTTCTCTCTCTCTCTCTTTCTGGATTGCTGTATTGTTGGCTTGAGGGGGGACATTAGCATGTATGGGTTTTTTTTGAGACACAATTGGATCTACTCTCATTTTGGGCCGGGGAATCTTGTTGTTACGTAAGAGCGGATCATAATATGTCAGAACTAGCGCCCCCCTCCCTCACCGGTTGAAACGTCCGCATAAAGTCTGTGGAAGGTGGCTTTTTAATGATTTTGGATTTCGCTTAGAGTTATACTTCAGTACCTTATGAAGGTTTCATACGTACTGCACTGGGCTTATTCTAGGGAATTTTTCTTGGGGGGGGGGGCTCTTTGTGGGCCCTCTGGGGGCGAGTCATTCTTGGGGGGGGGCAAAAATTTTTCAAATTTTTTCTAAAAACATGCTAAAAATAGAGCTATTTTTATAGTAATCGTCAAAAAAGTTCGTTTTTAGTGCAAAAATAGTGCTTAGATAGGCAAAAATCGACTAAAAATCTCCGGCGAAGCCGGAAAAGTTTTGAAAATTTGGCCTTCTGAGCGATTTTTTTCAGGGCAAAAGTTGGTACCAAAAGGGGCACCCACTTTTTTTGGGGGGGACCGGGGAACGATTTTGGGGGGGGAAGGGTGTTTATGGGGGGGCCCACTAGAATAAGCCCAGCTGCAACTTGAATTTTTGTTGTGTGTTTTTAGGAAATTCGAAGAAATCTATCCCCCTTGCGCCATGGAATTTGTCTGTGTCACTGATTCATCCTATACTTTGGATCAAGTAATGGGCTGTTTTCTTTTGTTTCTATTTTTATTTCTCCTTATTTTTTCTTTTCACAAGAGTGTTTTCTTTTTCGTGGGGAGATCCGGCTCTATAAAGCATAATAAACTGCATCTAAAAGTTTATTACGGAAGCTCTTCCATTGTCGGGATTTGTAGATATGCAGGATTTGGACAGATTGTACATTATGCTGATTTTTCTTATGTAGATAACAGCAATTGTTTCTTTTGCTGTAGCATCGTTGTTGGCAATTTCCTGCAATGGTGAAATTTTGTGAAGCTATCAATGGATGGGAAATAAAACTTTTGTAAAGTTAAATTAACGTGTATAATTCTTTAGTTTTAATTTTTGACATTTAAATTTAAATTTAATTCTTTAGTTTTAATTTTTGACATTTGAATTCTGTAGCTTCTGAAGACAGAGCAGATGATTTTGCGCCAACTGGATTGGGATATCTCGGCGCCCAGTATCTCTCAGTTTCTCCTGATGTATCTCAAGGTCGGCCGTGCCTCCCGGCAGACCCGCTTTCTGGCTGAGGTAAATAATTTTTAAGAAATTAATTATATTAATTTTTGTAACATTGAAAGGGAATTAAATATTTGGGTTAATTGTTTTCTATAATCAAAAATTCCTGGATTTTTGGAACAGGCTTTTGTATATTTTGTATAGTCCCAGTGGAATATTGGAAATTGGTTGGTGTATTGGAAATTTAACTGATATAACGTGGTAGTGTTTAATGTACATTACTTATTTTGTTCAGACTGACACCTGAAGATCGGGGAGAGTTGTTTTTCTATTAACCGAAAAATTGAAATTTTCCAAAAATGTTACAGACAAGAGTCAACAACTACCGAAATTTCTTTTAGGATACTGTTACGGGATTCCAGCACTTTATTACAATTTTAATGTGTCCCACCCAACATTGAATTCAACACATTAAAATTATGTATTTATTAAAGTTTTCTTCGAACTTAATCTTCTCTGCTCACTCTATATTATGTAGTTGACCCTTTTTTTGCAGTATCTGTGCCAGCAAGCCATGATGGATTTTCAGTATGTGGAATATTTGCCCAGTATTATGGCTGCAGCTGCTGCCTCATTGGCCGGGCTAATGACCCGGGATTTTCATTGGGTATGTCAAGAAGGGGATATTTGTGAAAACTTCTATTAACCTAGATGAGTATTAGTATTTAATTTTAATTTTATGGATTTTACGTATTTTATTAAATTTTAATTTATATGAGCAAGAGCACATAATAATAAGAGTGTATCACTAGGCACACTCTCTGTTATCAGAGTAGAAACTATTCTGACCTCAAATTTGCGCGGCTGACCCAGCGCAAATCAGACCCTAGCCGCCCCCCCCGTAATTCTGTACCTGGTCGAAACGGGGGTACGCTCACTCGTTCTATGCGTGTATTACAGCTGGAAACACAAGCAGTACGTGCGCGAATTTTGTGTCTGCTTTGAGCTTTAGAACACAGTCATAACGTGCAGATTTCTTTGAAGTGATGGGTCTAATTTGCCGGGGGGGGGCTCAGCCGTTAGCGAACAGAGTAGAGATGCACCGGTGCCGGGGCCTGGAAATTGGGGATCCAAATCGAACAGCTTCAAAAAATTTTCTGGAAAATTTAAATTTTGCAATAATTTTTGATATACAAACGTTACTATCGTTGTTTTCATTCATATCGGCGGGAAAACAGACGATTTGTAACACTTTTTGACTTTCGAAAATTTAAAATTTTGGTCAAAAAATGTCAGAAATTTAAAACATTTTGCTAATTTTTGGCTCCGGTCGGTACGGGTAAGGTAAGGTAAGTCGGTAAGGGCCTGACCACCGGGGGCCGGGGCTAGGCCCCGGTGCATCCCTAGAACAGAGCTATCTTTTTGATCTGATAACAATAGTCCTATCGACACACTCTTATGTACTCTTCTGGGCTTTTTCTAGGCGAAAAAAGTAGAGGTGGGGAGAGTGGGGGGAGGCCTCCCCCCACTAGTGGGGGGGGAACCCAAAAGTGGGCGAGGGAATCCAGGGAAAGTGGGGCTAAAATCGCTAAAAATGCAGTAAAAATAGCCTGTTTTCTACATATACTGCTATAACTATGCTAAAAAGTGCTCAAAAATCGAGTTTGAGTACCAAATCCAAAACAGACGATTTTAGACAAAAAATTCCGGCGAAGCCGGAAAATTTTTGAAAATTTTGACCAAAAATCCTTAAAATTTGGCATTTTCTGGGCACCTTATGGTGAGTGGGGGGGGGAAGCCCAAAAAAGTGGGGGGAGGGGTCGAGTGGGGGGGAACCCAAAAAAGGGGGGGGCGCCCCCCCCCCACCTCCCCCCAGGAAAAAAAGCCCAGCTCTTGACACGAGTTAAACTATTGATATTTTTGACCGTTTGTTTACTTTGTTCTAGTCAACCCAGCTAGAGCTGATGAGCGGCTACACTGTAACGGATTTCTATCCCTGCCTGACGGAACTGTACTATACCCTCTGTGCTGTCCCTAGCTATCCACAGAAGGCTGTTCAGGACAAGTATAAGGATCATAAGTATGTAAACTTTCCCTCTTTAACTGCGGGGGATTGTCCGGAATTTTTGGAAAAGTTTTAAATTTTTCACAATTTTTCTACTGTACTGTACTGTTAAAAATTTGTTGTACTATTTACATTATATTTTTCTTTATGTGATTTTTATATTATGACAGTACATTACCGTGGCTTTGATTCAATAATTGAATTATTATTTCTGTTTTGAGTGATTTATTAGTTGTTTATTTACTTGATTGCCTAATTCTGTTTTTAGGTATTTTCAAGTCGCCTGTATGAAGCCACCATCAACGCTGCCTACTCTAGTTCGACAGTGAAACTTTTTTACGGTTTCTTTTATTTAAGTTCAGGTCTTGATTTTTAATTGCGGTTGTTCCATTTGTTTTAACTTAACTTGATGTACGTATACTTTGACTGTTTGTATGGACCAAAGTTTGAGCTTACCCGGATTAACCAAATTTGACTGGTGTTTGATTTTTAGAGAGCTTACTGTTAACATAATATTATTGCTTTTTCTTTCTTTATGGTTGATTAGAATAGGTTGCTGGCTGAATCAGAGCTTTTAAGCGTTAGACTAAAATTTGCAATGCACTAGAAGCAAGCGTGTTTTGGCCGTTTGAGTTAAGTCTGAGCTGAGTGTCTCGCCTTCCTTTAAAGGTAAAGATCCTGGGTTAGGGTCGTACAAATTCTCTCTACCTGCCCAGTGAACGGCGCTCTTTTATATTCTGAGGTTTCATCCTAGAAATGTCAAAATCCAAGCGTTTTTGAGATCTTTTATTGCATTTCTTCGTACAAACCGGTCGAAAATAATTAGTTTCAGGCCCGTCAACCAAAACTTTGTCATGCTCGCCTTAGCCCTAGGTTTATGTGGTCTGAATTTGACTGTAGCCTTTTTATGGTTGTATTTCGAAGGGGTTTCGATTTTAGATTAGAACGTGTGCTTGTACGATTTGTTATTATGTCAATTTTGTTTGTATATCTTGTTGAACTCACTCTTAAAATCTTAATATCTTGTTTCTTGTGTCGTCTGTAAGATACTTGGGTTTTCGCTATTATTTGTTGTTGTCGTTTAGTTGAATTGAACTAAACCAGGATATTCTGTGCTTTTTAGTCAGCCTCTGTTTAATGTTGTCCTTTGTAATAATATTGCTGTCTACTTTTACCTGCTCGCAGATTTTATAGTTTGCTTTGTCGTTTTGGCTCTTACCGCCGTCGTTACGAACGTATGCTAAGCTAACTACTGAGAATAAGTTTTTTGTGGTTGTCTACAGTTTAATTTGTAAATTTGTAAACTGTAACTGTCAAATTTAAACGTGTAAATTTGTTGTAAACTATACTTACGCTTGCAATTAGTTGTTTGTTATATTTTGGAATCTCAATGGGTTAGTGCGGGGAAAGGTGCAAGGAGGGTATTGTCTATTAATTTTGATTGAGCTTGAATTTGCTACATGGAATTTCTCTTTTTACAGCTTTTTGGAACCCTTTTGTTGTGTGGGGGAGTGCTGGGGGATGTGCTTTGTGTTTATTTGTAGATGCGCTGGAGCTTCTAGGTAGCTAGCTACTCTTGTTTTATCTCTGCTCCTTGTATTGTCAATTCAGAGATTGACTTTGTATTTTAGTGCTTGTTCGATTTTTCACTGTAATAAATGCGTGTGCTCGAATTTATGGAGTTGGTTAAGTAATTTATAAATTTATATTTAGAATAGCACCGGAGGGGGCTTTACTCCGCTTACATTGTGTCCAAGCTTTAAAGGCGTGTTGTCCATGCACAAAGTATTGTGGGTTTCGTGCATTCAAAAGATAGTTTGGCTAAAGAACTATAGCATCAGGATAGTCGCTACTTTTGCATCAAGATATCGTGTTTGGCTTAGGATAGCTAAGGTTGAGAACAATTGCTCATATTATTGCCATCCTATTATCAAAAGCTTTGTGGTCGGTGTGTCCAGTATGTTGTTGCGAATAGATTGTAACAGTGCAGTTGTAAATCAGATTTACTGGTGAAAGTGAAAAACATGAAAAAGTCAAAAGAATTTACAAAACGACAATTACAAGTATATACATCATGTTAACATTAATATTTTGTTATATAGAATTTCGCAGTACAGGCTGACTACCACTATGGGTTTCAGCGTTGCCGATTAGGGTATCTTTGCGGTGCCATTTTTGGGACTTAAGTTCCGTGCCTGTAGGGGGAACCCAGGCACTGCCCCCTGTGGCGCGTCG
Source organism: Trissonchulus latispiculum (assembly GCA_030248195.1). Lineage (NCBI taxonomy): Eukaryota > Metazoa > Nematoda > Enoplea > Enoplida > Ironidae > Trissonchulus > Trissonchulus latispiculum. Next base: position 14,108 of record JASAND010016648.1, on the reverse strand, counting down.
AGCACTTCTCCGGCTTTTTGAGGGGTGCTGATGAGCACCGCTTGAGTTTTCCGACCCCCTGCTGCATTTAAAAATCAGGTTCCATACGGCCGACCTCATATCCAAACTTTTGGTCAGATAGATAAAGATATTGTTAGCGGAGTTGGCATTTACCATTATCCAGGCAATGTTTACCACATCCGATGGCAGCTGGAACCAGTCCGTAAACGAAGCCGTAATCATAAACATGGGGGCGCTGTGTAGAAAAAGTCCACAAAAGATGACAAACATTAGGGTTTTGGTGACGCGAATTTGCCGCTGGCGACTGGCCTTCAAAACTTCGGTCATGTGACCCTGGTTACGGTAGCGGAGGAACACGAGCGCCGCCACGTAGGTCAGGACGCTGAGCAAACCGACGCAGAATTGATAGAAACACCAGAAAATGACGGTCCACTCGGGGACAGCAAGTCTAAACGGACACTGGCCGGGAATTGTCCGTTGGTCCGGACTTAGGATAGTCCCAAGCGCCGTGGCAATGTAGACTCCAACGCCCAGCAAATAGACTGAGATTACAGCAATTCGAAGATGAGTTCGCGTGATGGCCACATAGGTTTTGATCGTTGCACAGGCAATCAGCCGTTCTACGGAGATCACTAGCATCATGTTAGCTGCGCTGAGTCCGCCCACCAAGAAAAAGAAGACATGAAAGGACTGAAAGCATTGCCAGGCGGGCTTGGGGTCGACCGAGCCGTGGCGAATCGCCAAAACGGCACGAACGATACCCGTAGTCAATTGACCCACACCCATCAAAAAGTCACCTAAAGCCAGGCCCACTGGGAGTACGTATTCCTTGCGCTGTAGGGGTTTGCTTAAGCCCAAGGTGAGCAAGAGTAGAGCATTTCCGACCACTTGTACCACACCCTCAAGGGTATAAATTCCGGTAATGAGAGCACTTAGACTAGAGTTAGTTGAGCTGTCATTTGCCAAAGACATAGTGCTAGTTGGTTTCTGAAATTACCAATTACCAGTATTAATAGAGTATATTAAAGTTTATGTTAGGCAGTGAAAGCATTTGAGTTATAAACATTAATTGTAAATGATAGATAAGTGGTGTTCGCGATGCAAAGTCTTAGGATCCTCAAGTTATTTAATAGTCCTGCAAGTTTAAATTTTCTTGAGAAGTTCTTGTTCGAAAGATTGCAGTTCATTGGAGCATTAATGATTCGCAATTTACGAATGGAATTTTTTACTTCTTGCCCAATTCAAGTACTCGTGTAGAGTGCACTCTTAATTATACAAGGGCCTTTAAGGGGGTGCGCTACTTGGGTCGAAAATGCGACCCTCACCGATTTGGTCCAAATTGCGCTCATTGATACTCCTTAGGGTCCTACACAAACCATTGAAATTTGAGGCGATTTCGTCCAGGAATAAAAAAGTTACAGACATTCAAAATTTCCAATTCCTATTGAAAATGGCCCAAAATTGGAACTTTAGATTTTTCGCTTCTGGCAACGATAACTTACACAAATCAAAACCGTTCGAAGCGTTCTGTAGCTCGTTTCGTAGCTAAATACAATATCTAAAACTTGTCGAAGAGCTTTTTTCAAATTTCGGTTTCTAACTGTTGTAGTAATCGTTTCTGTGAAGCAGCCCCAAAAATTAGTCAAAATGTGGCATTTTCGAAGTTTTTCAAAATTTACAAATATGCACAATATCTACATCAATCGGTAGCTTTTTCAATTCTAAACAACTTTTCTTCTTGGCGCAAACGTCCATTTCGGTCTAAAACCGTGTCTTTGTGATTATTCAATTTCTGTGTTTGTGGGGTTGTCTCACAAAAAGGATGGCTACGAAAGTTAGAACCCGAATTTGTAAAAAGCTCTTCAACAAGTTTTAGATATTGTATTTAGCTCCAAAATGAGCTATAGAATGTTTCAAACGGTTTTGATTTGAGTAAGGTATCGTTGTCAGAGGCGAAAAATCTAAAGTTCCGATTTCAGGCCATTTTCAATAGGAATTGGAAACTTAGAATGCCTGTAACTTTTTTATTCCTGGACGAAATCATCCCAAATTTCAAGGGATTGTGTAGGGCCCCAGGGACTATCAATAAGCACAATATCGGTGAGGGTCGAATTTTCGAGCCAAGTAGCGCCCCCTTAAAGCCTTCCTGCAGTTCTCGGAATGGCAGACAAGAGGCGGAGACACGAAGGTCGCGGACAGGAAACATGAGTCCCAAGCAGTACTGTATATACCAAAGTGCCATTTATTATTGACTATCTTTTGCGCGGCGCCGAGCCTGCCACAATCATAAAATGAAAGATTTCAGAGCTTGAGAATTTTTACGAAATTAAGCAGACAGAAATCTTCTGACAGAAAGATAGAAGAATGTACAAGGTGTAATTTACCTAATTATTTCACGAATTCAGGATTCCGTCCCGATTTAATTGTCCTAGAAATGTGACATAAAATAAATCAAAAAATTTTCATTAAGACTATGAGCTTCTAGAGAAGCTTCTAGAAGTTCATGGGTACGGCCTAGTTGCAAACCTTTGTTCTCGGCAGTACCATTTCCACGAAAAATGAAGCGAGTTTTTGCTATTATTTCAGCTCACTTCAAAAATAGGCTGTGTTCAAAATCTGAAGGAACTAAGGAGAATTTACAGTTTGCAGAAGTGAAAGAATTGTAGAAAGTTTTCGTAGTGGAGGTCGAACCCGGAGTTTCAGCGCCGGAATTGGACACCTTACCTCTCAGCAATACGCTTGGACAGCGAGATTAGTTTATTACACTGATTTCAACCTGGCGGTTACTACCTGGCGTTGGATATGAAAATTGTTATAATCGAGAGCCACCATCACGAAAACCAATTACCAAAACTCTCAAAAAAACTCAAAACCAAAACCAAGTCTTATGTTTGAATTCGAAACCAAACTGTAGCTAAGAAATTCATGTTAAGTCAGTTCTTAGACTTAATGCAATTTCAGTAGGAAAGTGGGCGAAAAATCCGATCACATGAACTTAGTTTCATTCGAGAGAAACGTCAATTCCAAGCCTTGTCTTCATCTTAATTCTTGGTTTTTGTTTCACTGGTCGGACACTTCCCCCCCCCCACTCCCACACTTGTCCCAAAGTCAGCACACTTTGCACACCGTGTCATCCGGCACCAAGCACACCCTAATTAATGGTTGTAAAGTGACATTGTGTCAGTGGAGTGATTCTCTAGAAGTATCAATTACAGTATTAAGTCTGATTTATATCAAAAGAGGTATTTGAACCGATTTCGGCTGACATGTTTTTAGTTAGGCTTCAAAATACTTCACCAGAAACTGGATAGAACTAGTATTTATTTGCAAACTTGTGTAGAAGGATTATAAAACATAAAAGCCAAAAGAATTTAAGTGATTGTTTTGCGAAATCCCACTATTGAATTGAAACCTTCTATAGGCTGACAAACCGTTAGAATGTGGGCAACTGTTTGGCTGTAGGACAAGTATATATATAACTGCTACTCAAAGTGATTGAAGTTACAGTGCTTCTACCAAGGCTGGTGAACCAAGAAGATCGAGAGCAAGCCCAAGACCTGAGGCGTCAGGCACCGTGTACCCTTGAAACCAGGACCTAGGAGAGAGAGAGAAGTGAAGCAGGAGGGAAGTTTCAACTTTTCAATCAGGATTGAAAGTACAGAATTGGCCCGGCCGGAGCTCTTACGCAGTGCAGTCAGACGTGCTATACCACTAAACCGACGAAGTATCAGCTGAGCTCCCTTGTCAGGTTTATCAATCTTTCCTATGCCTGCTTTCCTTACAACAGTAGGACAATAAGCAAGTTCCACTGCACTGTGCTGTTTTGTTTTGTGAGGTTGCGGATATATATATATATATATATATATATATATATATATATATATATATATTATCCACTGACAGATAAATTGATTTCACAAGTGTGCAACGGCGCAGCCGAATTTCCACCTCAACTCCATCTCATGAAAAGGATTGCGTTAACTTTACCTCGTTTAACTCAGCTCAACTAAAAATTCACACAGTTAGGCGGGCACGTTTTGTCCTATTACTGGCTTTTGTAATGTAGCAAAGCTAGTCACATCACAGCACTATGTCAGAGAGGTCTAGTTTAGAAGCTGAATACGCATTATAGCCTATAAATGCAAAATCATTTCCTTAAAATAGGATATAATTCCAAGCTAACGTCATGTCTAAGGCAATGAATATGCAAATTAGGCTAGAGTTTACGCAAACCATGAGGCATGCAATTTGATTCACGGTGTTGGGATGTGCCTAGAAGAATGAACGACAAAGAAAAATGCAAAAGTGCAGGCTTAGGTCTATAATTTGCAAGAAAATCACAAGGTTTTAATGACGATATATGCAAATTTGTTGGAACAATTTATATGCTAATGAGAACCTTTAGCTTATTAGAAAATATCAAAGCACCTAATTGCTAATCAAAAATTTTGCTTCAAGAAATGAGCCTAAGAGTGAACTTCTAGAAAAGTTTAACCTTGCATCCACTTAGTTACATGTTATAGGAGGAAACTTGAAACGTTAAAAGTTTCTTTGTTTATCCTGGCTGGAGGGTCTGACATGCAATAATAGGACTACAAGCTAAAGTAGAAGGCCTTAAGAAGAAAAATGTTGTCTGGGAAGTGGACATACAAAATTGGTGGAAAAATCTGCAAAAGATGTTCAACTGCTTCTGAGGCGGCTGTGGTGTAGTGGTAGGCACGTCTAGTCTGCAGAACGGAAGGGCCGTGGTTCGATCTCCGGCTGAACCAATTCTTTACTTTCTATCCTGATTGATGCTGAACTTCCACGCTTCCCGGACCCTCTTCTGGGGCCCAGTTCCAACGGTATTCACCGGATTCAGCTGTAATTACATTGCAGTTACACTGTAGCAACACAAATGTAAAACTTAATGAAATGACGTCAAAATAGATTGATTTCCCAAATCTAATGTAGTTACATTACATTGTAAGAGTTGTTTTATGAAACCCCAAAAATGTAGCAAATGTAATGTAGCTACACTTTAATGTAGGAAATGTAATGTAGCTGATGCAGTTTTATGAAATAGGCCCCTGGCGTGGTCCCCACAGCCACATTTTGTCCGAGAAAGTTAATTTTACACAATTTCAGACTAGGATTCTGGTGCCACAATTATAACATTGAGACAGTGCCCAGGCGAGAGAGAAAGAATAATGTAGATCAGCATTCACTGGAATAGAAAGTAATAATTTGGCCAGCCGAGAATTGAACCACCACCCTTTCCGCTCCGGATACAGATACGCTGCCACTAAGCCACTGAGTAGAATGCTGGAAGATTTATTTTTCAGGACTATAAATAGATGCCAGCATCCCTAACAAGCTGAATATTGCAAAATATTTTAATTAGAAACTTCCTGCCAAATATGGACAAATAATTTGATATTAGTCATTTTAATTTCGGACCACGGAGCTCATATGTGAGTCATAATTTATGTTTTTGTGCTGGCTAGGTAATTTTGAACAGCCTTAGTAGCATGTAAGCAACTTGAAAAGTAAGTTCTATTCTAGGATGATGGTAATTTTAACAACTTCCTAATACTATAATGCTGTCATGTGATTGCTTAATCAACCAAGACAACAGAAAAATTTTTGTCAGTCTAATTTGTAGGTGGTTCTTATTACAAAACGGAATTAATTAAACATGTTTGTTTGTATACCAATTTTGTCATTTCAAATAAACTTTGCCTGCTTTTCTTATTAATACACTCCTATGAATTGTCGTCCGTTTCATGGGGTTGTTACATATACAACACCGACTGTAGGAATTAAGGACAGCAGTTCCGTGTGCTCCAGAGGCTAATTTTGAAAAAAACGCAACATGGTCTCAGAATTAACAATCAAAAATTTGCAGAATTGATGTTACATCATTGTATCCTGCACACACCGTATTATACTTACAGTTAACGTTGTTAAATTTGAATTGGTAAACTAATCACTAGCTGCTACACCTGAGGAATTGTAGTGCAGTTATGTGTAACAAACTCGAGGAATGAATACCACAAAAAACTGTTACCCAAAAAAGCATCTCTTAGCCTATGCACGGTGTTACCTTACATGCTAATGAGGTAGAATTAAGGAGGCCTTTTTACAACATTGACGTAAATGTCTCCGATTTCACAAAAAATGTCTGTAATTTTGATCGGAGTAATTTGGTTTGCAAAATGAGGGAAAAAGTTTAGAAAAAGTTTGTGCCTGTCTTTGTACCTGCCGATACAACAAAAAATTTGTCTCTAATTTGGGAAAACTTCTCATTAACATGATAATCTTTCATCCAGTGACACAAAATGCTAGTCGAAATTTATCATCTTAATTAAGGGTCAGCTTGACTGGATAAAATCAGTTTTCTAGCCCGGCGAGAACTGGCTTTATGTTAAATCCGGGAAGTAAGCTGTCGAAGATAGAAAGCTTGCTACCGAGTTTGATTTGCAGTAATTTCACAAGTTCACAAGCATGTCTGCAATCAGTTGGAAAACTCTTTAACAGAAACAAAACTATGCTCTGTAAGCTAACAGTTGATATCGAATCCTTTGCACCATTTGGGATCCAATCGAAGTATGTACAAATGTTGCTTGCCTCATGTCACTAGGTTTAGATTCTTAAGGATGCCGCAGTTATGCACCAAAACTAATCTCTGACGTCAAATGCAGCTAGTTTAACAATCAAATGAGTTTGTGAAATTATAGCTACTAATATGTAGGTGCCAACTTTTGTGCGGGTGGTGGAAACTCTCGCACATTGTTACTACTGTTTTATTAAGACTAAAAGAGCAGACTACAAACATGAAACTTTAACTACTTAGTTGCAACTATAGAAACCGGAAGTTTCAATTATGTTTGTATAAGGACTGGACACTTTTAGCGGAGTCTAAATTTTATAAACATTAATGATATATGACCACGCATGTTTTACCGTTGGCACAACATAAAGATAAGACGTTCTTTTTCTTGACGTCTTCTCAAACAACTTGGAATAGGCTTGGAATGCCAGAATTTAGCAGAATTAATGTAGATTAAAATTAAACTGATTAAAGCAGAGAAAGGCTAATGAGCCAGAAAGAAGGATTAGAAAATTGCCCTCCCCCCAATGCAGATAAAACTGTTTTCAAGCGGAAATATTTAGAATAAAGTGAAAACTTCCGGATGAAATTAAAGAAAAACTGGGTGGCTAAGTCATGCAGGAAGTGAAAAGTTTGAATGTTAGGCGTGTATTGTACTATTGTTACATATATGTGACCATTATTATATTTACTAATTTATTTATTTAGTTAACTAATAAATAAATTTAACATTTGTTCGGTAGTTTCATTAGTTTTAGTTATCTGACTGAGAAATCGGTAATTATTGAATGCACGGACGTACGCTCTGCAACAGTAAAACAGTACGAGACTGTGGGAACAATTTTATGTATTAGAAACTCCAGCGTTAATTTTCTTTTCTTGTATTTTAGCTCAGACACGTGATTGCAATTGCTCACCTCTGTAATCGCTTTTAGCAGGACTGATGGACCAAGAACAAACCGAGGAGAAGCTAATACGGGAGGTGTCATGCACCCTTGTGCTCACGAGACCAGGACCTAGGGGAGAGAGAAGGGAAGAGAGAGGTTCAGCTTTTAGTTAGTTCCACCTGTGTTCTGCAGAAGTGCTCGAAAATTCACGTCAACGATTTGCTCCAATTTTCCTCTGCTGAATTTTTGATCTCAGAAAAACCATCGGCCTCAGATAGCTGCATTTCAATGATCAAGCTTTGTAGTTGATCCTATACTGCTAACTCGATGAGCAAATTTTATTGGACGGTTGGAAATTGACCAAGGAAAGTTTTATTTTTGACTGACAGTAAGGTATGTTTGTTATTTCTAAAGTTGCGACGTTCGCTTTCTGAAACGCGATAGCAAAATTTTTGTCTGGATTGGGAATTCCTAAGTATATCTTGGTAAGACTGTTACCTAAAATGTTCCAAAATTTTGGTAAAATGTTGAGACAGAAAACATCTTTTTAACAGAAAATATTTGTAAATAGTAAACTGTAGTAAAAAACGGATTTAAAATACTTTTGTAGTCTTGTGCAGTCAATTATATATCACGGTTTTATAGCGATTTTCAAAAAAAAATATAAAAATTGAGTGATTTTAGCGTTTTTGTAAAAAATACCAATTGTAACCGGAACCGGAACCGGTAGTCAAGAACCGGAACCGGAACCGGTTTCAAAAATCGGATCCGGTCCCAGCGCTAGTTCAGCTTTCTATTCAGGATTGAAAGTAAAGAATTGGCCCGGCCGGGGTTCGAACCACAGCCCTCCTGCTTCGAAGTCTAACATGCTACCACTACACCATCGAGCCATCAGCTGAACTACCATATCAGGCTCTCTTTCAAACATTGTAGCTTTTGGTGATTAATTCACGTTTTGGTTCTTGGCGCTGTGCCATACTAATATTATTGTTCAATAGATAATACCGTAGTGTAACAACGATTAATGCTATACTAATTTAACTATTTCTGCTTTTTACAAAGATTTCCTAGCTCAAAATAACAGATTTGAAAAGGTACAACAAAAGAGTGTTTACAGCGAAGTCCTTAAAATAACTGATTTTTTCTGTCATACTGACAATTTAATTAAGTCTAAGCTTCAGAAGAAGTTCTTGATCAGTGCATATTTGATACTGAATCCATCTTGGGAAAGTTGAAGCCCAAATTCAGTTGTGGTATTGACTGTATTTTTCGCTACACCTCTAAATTTAGAAGTGATAAGGGGGGGACGGGCAATATCAGTTTATGTTCGGCATTACCTGGCCAATTACCAGCCCTAGTTTGTAGGAAATCAGATTAGCTTTATTTGGACTACGAGCGGTTCGGTTGCATTTGTTGTACCTATTAATGTTGTATTGCTTATAATTTTGTTGGCTGGTTAAATATTAAACCCAGCATAACATAACAATGTAATTGTACGTGTGTGATTATTACTGTTCGACTCAGTTCCGCCTAGAAGGAGCAAAAGAAGAATCGGCTGACTTTTGCTGCCTTAGCGAACTAAGGGAAGAGCAGAGTAGAGCTGAAATTAACTCGATCCTTTTCATGAAAGAGTTAAAAGAAGGAAACTCAAGCTTGAGTGGAGTTAAAACGAGTTAAACAGTTAATTTTAACACTACTCTTCTCTATCCTAGACTTTATTGAAAAGGCCCTAAGATGAAAATTTTGAGTATGCATAAAAATCCCGACATCTGATAAATTTTTGAGATCTTTAGAGTTGGGGGTCTTGTTAACAGCAATAGGGCGACGCCTCAGAAAGTCTTCTTATTCTTCAAATTTTGAGGCCCTTCTCCTAAACTAAAAGTACGTTATTTTACTTCCTGAAAGGAGCAATATTTCTTCTTAAGATAGAGCATCCATCCTTAAGATTTATCCGTTTTCGATAGGTTCATTCCCTAAATTAACTGCGTAGGGTTCCTGGTTTTAACCACACTGTAAAAAATTTCCTTGCAGTTATCTGTTTTTCGATGATCACTGTTGTCATTCAAGAAAAATAGATAAAAGTTATCAGATATAAAAGATATCAGTTAGCTATTATTTCGGGATTGATTGAAAATCTAGAAAATTAGATAACAGTTATCTAATATTGCTGGCTAATATCAATCTTTTTAATTTGGGCATTAGTACTTCAACGGAAATTGCTAACCTGTACTCATTAAATATTGTTGATAGTGGCAAAATTTTTTAATCTTAAAGTAAGTTAAATAGTTTAGATAGTTACCAATTTTAATAGTTTTCGGCGTTTTATGATGATAGCGGCAATAAGCAACATGGGCTGAGGAGAGGCTCCTTAGTTGTAGCTATGAAACTGCACTCAAATTGCGTCTACACTCAATTTAACCCGATAGTAGAGGGGACAAAGTTGTATCCGGGTCCATGATTTCAGACACAGCCTGGACCCAGAACTGGACGGCTTTACCCAGACCCCCAGGTTCGAATTCCGGGAAATACTTTAATCAACCTGCACTGGGTTTTGGTCTAAATTGCAGTATTATTATCTGTGTTTGGTGATACGACAGCAAAAGCATCAGGAATAAAGCGATACTTCGAACAAAGCTATACTATGCTTAACTTAATGACGCTATTTTTGTTTTCCAATATTTGCTTTGAACGTTGTCAATAGAACTAAAGATGAGAGCCAATTATGGGATGGTAGAAGTTTAAAGTTCAATGCTGGAAAAGCTATGTAGTTCGCCTATTGCCACTTAATAATACTGGTTTGATGCAAAGAATGAAAGAATTCCACAATGTAGCGTCCCACAGAGCCATTTCAAGTTGATGATGTCGGGTCAAAACTCAACATACCATGCATGGAAACTTTGTTTCGTCCTGACCGCCGTGTATGATTAAACAAATGATTAAACTTTCGAAATTTAGCCACAATTTTAAATTTAGCATCTATTTTAGCCCGCCTCAAGCTATAGTGTTGTTTTAGTAACCGATGTTAGTTTCAGTTTCAGTTTCAAGTCTCTTTCCAAAATAGTTTCAGTTTCAGCTTTAGTTTTAGTCGGAGTTTCAGAGTCAGTTTCAAATCATTCGAAAAACTGCAGATTCCAGCCTTGAGACATAATTAATGCATGAATTTATGATCATATATACTTCGCTGCAGAGTATTAACGAAAAAACCGCTTTAAACCTTCAAATTTTCATATCTTGAAAAAAGACTGAAACTAGTTTCAGTCCGAGTTTCAGGTCTTTACCCAATCTAGTTTCAGTTTCAGTCGGCCGCCTAAAATAGTTTCAGTTTCAGGTCTCCTCATGAAACAGCTTCAGTTTAAGTTTCAGTTTCTGAAACTGAAACTGAAACTGAAACTGAAACCTGTACAACATGAAGCCTAGTTTTAGTTTCAGTTTCAGTGCCTGAAACATCAAAACCTCAAGGTCAAAAGCTATGGTAGGAAAGAGGGGGCAAGGTCTGCCACTTTTATTGGATCAAAATTGGCGCAAGAAGACGACGATTTTTGCCAGAATTTCAAATTTAGACCTGTCATTGCTGGAGAAAGAAGCAACACTTAGCATACATTTAGCATTTAGAACTGCGAGGCAAACAGTAACACCTGTGATCAAAACATTTTGGTCCTGTTAAATATCAGTGTTTTGCGTGAACTCCGAAAGGTTGAAAATCAGCGCAATAAAATAATCTCAACGACGAGGGTGTGCCTCAGTGGTACACCGTTCTGCTCAAGATCCAAAGCTGGGTGGTTCGATGCCCGCCCTGGACACTTTTCTTCACATCTTTCAATCCTGATTTCAAACTTTCATAGTCCCATCTTTCGTTTGAACTCGAAACCGCTTATAGTATATATATTTCATTTTGAAGCTCAAAACAGATCCAAAACTTGTCCACGAACTTACTTCAAAATACAATTTGCAAGTTTTGTATGCATCAGTTCTGTGAGACAATCCCGAATATTAACAATTTACAGCATTTTTCGAACTTTACTAATATGCACAATAGCTGCATCAATCGATAGCTTTTTCAATTTTAAGAAAACTCTTCTCACCGCAAACTCCCATTTGATTGTTATTTTATTACAACCTTTTTATTCCAGGCCGAAATTATTTGAAATTTTAATAGATTGCGTAAAATTCTAAGGGCTATCACTGGGCGCGTTTTGACCTCAATGCTGTAGGTAGAATTTTTGACCCTGGCAGCCCAGCCCAACCCACTTAAATATTAAAATGTATACTATATATCAGAGTTGTATGCGGGCCGCGGGTACCCGCGGGTACCCGCGGGGCGGTGTAAAGTTGGAAGTGTACCGACCAAACTTTACGAGTGGGAAACTGTGCACAAGGAGAACGTCGAACCTGGAGGAGATGTAGTTCCAGTCGACCTAACTAACCTCGCCAAAATACCTAAGTGAATCTTACCGAATGGAGTTTAACCACCGAGGAAGAGCAAAGACTCAGATAAGAACCTACCCCAAATATGCTGAAACGTACATACTTAAAAAGGACTAACTACCTACCCAAATAATCTCAGAAAAACCCTACTTACCGATTATACAATTCTGATACAAAAACCTAAACTAAATAAGACACCCTAAAATGGTCTAAAAAGAGACCACATTTACTTGAAAATTATGCTTGAATAATGGGGCGAACCCCGAAAATAGCGTACAGAATTTAAAGTAAATAGTACAGTGTAAGAAAGACAAATACTCTGAACAAATACACAAGCTAAACACAAAATAGAACTACAAGACTTTCTCAATAAAATACAAGAGCTACTATGAGAGAACTACAAAGAAAATAACCTAACTATGAAAGAGAGAACCTAAATATTGGAAATAGTTTTTAAAAACATCAGAAGAAGACAAGAATCATAAATGTAGAAAAATGAATACAGAATAAATTAAATAGGACAAGTCTAGCTCGACAGGGTCAACCTGGAGCGACTAGAAATCTAGAGGGGTAAACCCTTTAGACATATAATGTAATCAGTAAAGGGGCACAGCTATTAAAGGCAGAATAAAGCACAGTCGATATCACGGTTATAAAGGGAGCGCAAATAAAAACACCCGACCGCACACGTTAACGTCACGACCCTGACTGAATAGCTTTTGAAAAGTCTGAAGGAGAGCTAGTTTTAGACAGCGTGGAAGAATTTGATTGGTTAAAATTAAGACCAACTTTTAGAGAGAGAAAAAGACGGAAGTTTCCAACGAAAACAGGCATACACACAGCGCCAGCTAGTAGCTAGGCTGACTGACACATATATACGTATTTTCTACATAGGCACACAACAAACGTATAAGACAATTTCTCACAGATTTCAAAATACACTCTCAACATAAATTTCACACATTATAAATATTTTCAAAACTAACTTTTCTAACATTTATTCAACCCAAAATAAATTGAAACACACATACATAATATTTCTAGAGGACCGACGTCACGCCGCCTCATTACAACTCCCCAGGGCTTACCGCCCGAGCCCCTGCGAGGGACAACATAACCAAAAGGAAGTTGAAAATTTAAACTCAGAAAATTTTTAACGAATTTTTGGTAAATGGGTCTCAAAACATACGTACGCAGAAAATGAATCATTATACATGACAAGTTATAATAAAAAAAACAAAGAAAGTAGCTAAACATGACCAATTGAAACAAGGTTAGGGCTGACTTGGCGTCAGCGGACTAGTGACGACCGGCTAGAAAAATGCGCTTGGAAACTGCCATTAGATTGCCACTGGGACGGTGCGCAGTTGGGAAAAAGACCAGGTCCTCCAGCCGTCACGGCGAGGACAAGTACCCATAAAAGAAAACCAATAATAAGAATAAGAAAAAGGACCAAAATGTCAGCTTCATGAGGGCATCTTCAGGCTAAGGTACGGAGGTAACCTCTCGCACAGCTCACAGAGCGCAAATTTCGGCTGGGTGGGAGGGTGGGCCTAAGCTCGCCTCGACTACCTCACTTCCCTTCAGATCTTCCACAAAATTTAAGAACCCAAAGGGTTATTAAGATAGGTTAATTTAGTAGAATTTAGAATTAAGTAAGTAAATCCCAGTGTTTCGCGCAAGGTTAGGAGTAAGTTTGTGGAGTCTTTAGATAAAATATAAGTAAGTAAAATTAAAGGTAGGACTACAAAGTAGTCCAAAACATGCTTAAGCATGTATAAGAAGAACCAAAAGGGTACAAAGAAGTCCCCAAGTACCCTCGTGGCACTTATAAATTAAATAAAGTTAAAGTAGAAGGGGGTTAAATGGAGTCTTGAAGTTAACTAAAACGCGAAACACCGGTTAAAATGTAAGTAAAAGTCCTGTAAAATAAGAAATTTTGTAGAAGATCCTCCCAACCGCGCTGCAGGCCCTAGAATGGAAGGGGCATATAAATCGGGAGCTACTTTGGCGCACTGGAGAGGGACACAAAACTGACATTAGATAAAATTTTGACCATAAAAACTAACTATTGGGTACAGTAGGGCAGGAGCAGTTGGGACTACTAAATAAAACAAAATAATTTTGGTAAAAAGTGGCGGCAGATGAGGGGAATAATGGGACCTAACCAGCACGTCACACGTCCTCTGACGTTGCATCAGATA
>JASAND010016647.1:0-24711 GCA_030248195.1 Trissonchulus latispiculum | reverse complement strand
TTAAACCTAATTGCATACTGCAAGCTATCTTTGAGACTGTATTAAACGGTTAATAGCAATCAAGCGAAACGACTGGGTAGTGACAGCCTTTATCAGCAAAATTTTGGCTATTTGATATTGATATATTGCGAACGTAAAGAAACCACAGAATAGAAACACTTGCGAGAAGACAATGGCTGGCTTTGCTACATGTACGTAGACGGAATCCATAAAGTCTGCTATTAAAGTCAAACTTAACTTAACGTAGTAATTAAATTCCTATACCAATAATAACATTATCTAATCATTTGAACAGGTAATGCTGTAACGAAGGATTAGCACGTAACTGTTGGTATAATCCACGCAACACATCCGGCTGATCAGATTGGGAGAACGTACCATCTGCACTATTCGGAAACAAACATAAAAGTAAAGAATTAGCCCAGCCGGGTTTCGAACCACGACCCTTCTGACTCAGGAGCAGACTTGCTAAAACACTACACCACAGGGCCATCAGCGGAACTCCCATTGCAGGCTTATCAATCTTTCCTATGCCTGCTTCCCTTACACATATCTAACTAAAGCATCTAACGCTATTTCATTCTTTGCGTAAATTGCAACTGTAAAATTTTGTATTTTGAATAAAGTCGGTATCAATATACAAGAGCATGTATGCGTGGTGTAGAATTATTCTTCGAAAATGTGTTAAAAACTCAAATGTTCACGATTATGCACATTGTAATGCTTTACTTATTGATGTGAAATTTACGAGTTCAACAAGATCTATGGATACAGGTGGACACGACTTAACAAATAACATTGAGGCATGACCTTGCACCTTGGCATTCCATGCCGGGGGTCTGGGGGGACCCGCGGGGGCCCCCAGGATCCGAAGAAATTTTTGGAAAAAACCGGAAAAATTGGTACTGGAAACATTTAAAATTTTTACTCTTACAAAAGTGAATTTTCTCCAGAAATAATGTTGCGTCTAGCTTGCGTACCGTTAAAATTTCATTGCGTCCAGATAAGAAACTTTGCGTCCAGACGCACATCTGGACGCAAAAAACCCTGTTGATGACGCCTCGGGTAATTGCAGAAAGCAATTATTCAGTGTCGGATCTTATTCCATTCTCCGACTTGAAACAATAAAATTGGGTCTGGCACTACAGGCACTGGCACCTACAGGCAAAAGCGACTGGTGTGTGGTACATAGCGAAAAATCAACTTCCTAATTAATGAAAACTAAATTAGCTATTGAGACGATAATATCAGAGAAGAAATTCTTTCCACGGAGGATCCGCCCTAGCCATTTGTGATTCAATTAGCTGTGCTTTCTCGGCTGTCCCAATGGTTATATTGTCCAACACACAGCAGAGACTGTACGTTTGACGAAGGACTATATGCTTTGGTTTAGAACTAACAATAAGTTTAACGGCTGTACGAACGATCTGGCTTTGCCCATCTGGCTCAATATGCTCAAATATACCTAAACAGCCAATGCCAAGAAACTTAAACGTTTTTGTTGAGTGTCCCTATCAAATAGAATCTGGACGGTCAGCCGACGGATTCGTATGATGAACTGGTGCCTGTCATGCGACATTTTAAGAAGCTATTACTAAGACTGCTAACGGGTACGCTAGTGTTTGCTTTGAGTGCCAGCAGAAGTCATCCGAATAGAGCCAGCAATATATTAACGAGCTGTAAGAGCCTCCGAATGTTATCCTCAAGGAACGGGAACTGAAAGTGGAGCAACAGCCCTGGTGAGATCTGAAAGCGTCCTTACGGTCGAAGATTGCTAGCTCGGTTGCTAATGCCAGCTCATTGGACCTACAATGAACCCAATGACATTATTGCTTGAGCTACATTGTGTCCTACAAGCTGTCGAAAATGATAGGAATGATAAAATGTCGGGAGTGACACCATTTGATGCGCTCTGTCGAAACTGACTAGTCTGGTTAGGACCAGGTTTTTTTGCGTCCAGATGTGTGTCTGGACGCAAAGTTTCTTATCTGGACGCAACGAAATTTTAACGGGACGCAAGCTAGACGCAACATTATTTAGGGAGAAAATTCACTTTTGTAAGAGTAAAACTTTAAATATTTCCAGTACCAATTTTTCGTTTTTTCCAAAAATTTCTTCGGATCCTGGGGGCCCCCGCGGGCCCCCCCAGACCCCCGGCATGGAATGCCAAGGTGCAAGGTCATGCCTCAATGTTATTTGTTAAGTCGTGTCCACCTGTATCCATAGATCTTGTTGAACTCGTAAATTTCACATCAATAAGTAAAGCATTGCAATGTGCATAATCGTGAACATTTGAGTTTTTAACACATTTTCGAAGAATAATTCTACACCACGCATTCACGCTGCAATTTACGCAAAGAATGAAATAGCATTAGATGCTTTAGTTAGATGTAACAGATACCAAATTAAGTTTTTTCAACATTTTTATTATGGATTTATTCCTACTTGCAAAAAAATTTCCAACTTCTGGGGGGCTCCGGATCTTTTACACTCACCTTTCGAGGAATCAGTAATTCTCAGAGTTTTAAAAATGGATTTTGTGTTTTCATATTTACTACCTTTCTTCTTAGTGACTACCATTCTTCTTAGTGATATTAATTTAATAACTATTTCATTAATTTTTAATACCGTAATTTAAGTGTATCTAACATTGAAACATCGGAATAATGTGTGTTCATACAATCGAAAATTACGCACAAAATGCGTTAGATGCTACAGACGCTAAATTAATCTTTTTAAACATTTCCATTACGGATTCAATCCGTAATTGCAAAAAATCTCCAACTTCTGGGGGGCTCCGTCCCCAGACCCCTCCGGTACTCATTTTCAATACTGTTTTCAGGGATCAGTAGTTCTCAGAGTTTTCGAAACTGAATGTATGTTTGATATTTACTGCCTTTTTCTCAATGCTATTTCTAAATATTTCATTAATTTTTAATACTTTAGTTAGTTTAACTATATATGACATTGAAATATCGGAATAATGTGTGTCAATAATATTGAAAATTACTCAAGGTATTGCGTTAGATGCAACAGGTGCCAAATAAGATCTTTAGACATTTCCATTGCGAATTATTCTGGAATTGCAAAAAATCTTCAACTTCTGGGGGGCTCCGCCCCCCAGACCTCCCGCCGTGTGCATTGCCCTCATCTGTGTTCTATAGGTACCTTTGAATTCGTGCATTAATGCTAAGCAGCATCAACTTTCTAAATAGTCTAAATAGTGTTACACTAAAGAAATTATCAAAATTTTTATACATAAATCAATTTTTTGCACAGAAAACACCATAAAACAAAAATTCTGCCTGGACGCATAATTTCTTAACCGGACGCAACTTAAACTTAGCGGGACGCAAGGTTGACGCAAATCCGAAAACCAAACAAACCCTGATTAGGACTCGCAAAGGAGGCCCCGATGGGTACCGCACAATTCCGACATCCGGACAGAAATCCTTCTTTTTGCTCTTACGGTCAAAATGCTATCTCTCCGGTGACGGTTGGCAAACTCCTTGCTCTAATCAATAATCAAAATTTCTTCGAACGACATTGGGGTTCAACTATCTTTAGGTGGAATAGCCCGACAACTTCCGTAAGTACTGGAGGAAAGTCTTGCAACAACACAATTCCTTTGGAGTTATGCATATTGCGCGCAACTTTCTTACATTTTCATGCATTGGTCCTAGTACAACTTGTTCACACATTTCAGGGAAAGCTTTCGAAGGATACAAATACGAGCCAGACCTGCAAACTACGTTTTTGCTAATTTTGCAACGTCAACGTACCGAGGGTCAGTACTCAATTTTCGTATATCTTGGAGGTTTGTCCCTATTATATCGTTTTATCAGCTCATCAGGAACTTTCTAATATATCAGCTCGATTGACAACGTTCATTTTCTATGATTTGTAACTTCATGGTATCAAGTCTATACATTTATCCGGTGAGCGCGATGGCGCGAAGTTGAAGTTGAAGATTTTTTTGCAATTCCAGAATAATTCGCAATGGAAATGTCTAAAGATCTTATTTGGCACCTGTTGCATCTAACGCAGTACCTTGAGTAATTTTCAATATTATTGACACACATTATTCCGATATTTCAATGTCATATATAGTTAATGCATATTTCTTGAACTTAGAAAGGAAAAATCTTACAATGTATCCGAAGAACGATTGTATTGCAAAAATATAAAATTTCCTCAACTTCAGAATAGAAATTACTCAGAATTTTTACTGAGGCCCATTCCTGTCACGAAATCCTGGATTTGCCAGTGCTGGGGTAATAAAGAAAAACCCAACCTTACCGTTTGAAAAAAGTAGAAATGTGTTTCTGAATAGGCTTTCATGAAAGCTTTTAGTTTTAAACTACAGCTGGTCGCTTTAGCAAACAGGACATTTATAAAATCTTTATTGTTTAATAACTTTAACACAACAATAACGATTGCCACGACATTAATTAAGCCTAATCTAGTTTTTGCCGCTGGACTTTGCGCTTACAGCAGAGTCCTAGACAGCACTTGATAACCTTGTAAAATATGGTATCTACAGTTACGATGATGACTATGTAACAAAGAATCACGTCCAGCAATAGGTACTGGAATAGATTAAGTTCATTTGCTGCCGGAGCCAGCTGTTTCAAAGGCGCAAATTCGGCCAGAAATTCGACCCACTTGACTGCTTGATCTGCTGGATCAAACGGTCTTTGTTTCATCACCCTGGAAAGACGTCTGGCAGTGGACAGGTACCTAGAAAACATAATTTTGAAAACAGTTTCAGTCTTTTTTAAAACCTGAAGAATGGAAGGTATAAAGCTGCAATTCTGTTAATTTGCTGCTTGGGAAGGCTTAAGGGGGGGCTACTAAAATCGACTTGCCCCGACTTTGTTCGATTGGCCTGCTTTTAGGCGAGGATATAGAGCATGGGTGTGGTCAAAAAAATATCGGGTACTAAGATCGTAGCTGCCTTCCAGCCATGTGCAGCCATCGCTTTTATGTGCCCGACCCCTCATTTTTCACAACTACCAACATAATTAATTAAAAATTTTTACTGACTGTTAGGCCCACGCTTCAAAGCTGCCATTCGCCAATATGATTTGGCACATATGTCCCTACCTGCAGAAAAATACTAGATGTTTGTATCTTATCTGCATCTAAGGGAATTACTCTTCAAAGTTGAAGTTTCGGCAAAAATTTTAAAAATTTTGGCTAACGAAAGGAAAATTTTATTACTGGTGCGAGCTATAAGGCTGCAATTTGGCATAAAAGGAGGCATTATAGGAGTACTCATTTGTGCCAAATGGCAAGAAATTCTGCCAAAAAATTCTGAAAAAGTTTTTATGTCAACTTTAATCTTCAAAAATTGCCGAAACCGCCAGTTTCAGTATGTCGGATCCTGTGTAGAGGCTTTCTCTAGCCACAGAAGTCGCAAACCTTTACTAATCGAGCTGAAATCTTTTGTGGGCGTGTTTTCGACCTCTCTGAGTTCAAATATCTCAAAAAATTTTAATTTTAAAAAATTTGATTTTTTCGATTTCTGGGGTACCATTGTCCAAAAAAGGCGTTTTTGGCAATTTTTGAAGATTAAAGTTGGCATAAAAATTTTTTCACGCGGCAGAATTTCTTGCCATTTGGCACAAATGAGTACTCCTATAGGGCCTCCTTTTATGCCAAATTACAGCCTTATAGCTCGCACCAGTAATAAAAGTTTCCTTTCGTTAGCCAAAATTTTTAAATTTTTGCCGAAACTTCAACTTTGAAGAGTGATTCCCTTAGATGCAGATAAGAAACAGACATCTAGTATTTTTCTGCAGGTAGGGACATATGTGCCAAATCATATTGGCGAATGGCAGCTTTGAAGCTTGGGCGTAGCAGTCAGTAGAAATTTTTAGTTAATTTGTTGGTAGTTGCGAAAAATGGGGGGTCGGGCACATAAACGCGACGGCTGCACATGGCTGGAAGGCAGCTAAGATCTCAGCACCCGATATTTTTTTGACCACACCCATCCTCTATATCCTCGCCAAAAAGTAGGCCAATCGGACAAAGTCGGGGGAAACCTTTAGTAGCCCCCCCCTTAAGCTGCATTTCCTGCGGTACATTAAATGCAGGACTCTGGAAACTAGGGTTGTCCCCGGGCCGTGTAGCGGGCCCGGAAAATTTTGTGTTGGGCCCGTCCCCGCTCTGGCTGAAAGCCAGGCCGGCTACCGAGTTCGGTTTTAGAGACTGGGCCCACCAGGCCTGCCGGGCTGAGTCTGCCAGTCTGGGACTTGTTGCGGCCAATGCTTTGGAGTCCAGGTCTATCACCTGACCCGGGGATTTAAAGCCGGGCCAAGGAGCGGGCCGGGCTTTGGACCGGGTCTGGTAGCGGGATCTGGAATTTGATTGGGCTCCGGGCTTAGTAGCGGGCATTGGTCTCCGGGTCGGCCCGGTGAATTCCTTGTCGGAACAACCCTACTGGAAACTTCAGCTCAAGTTTCAGGGTTTTACAAAAACCAGTTACAGCTTCAGTCGGTGATCCAAAATAATTTCAGTTTAATTTTCAGTTTGAGGGTGTCTCCTCAATGTAGTTTCGCCTTAAGTTCCTGTTTAACTGACTGAAATTAAAATCTGTACATCAGGTAAAGGTAAAGGTTTACCACTGGAGATATCTCCGTCCTGCCATGGGACATGGGGTGCCGGTGCTCATCCCCTGATTCACAGCCGTAGAGCCAGGAGTGTCACCTCAAATGATAACTGCATCCGTGGGAGGGGGCCGGCCCTTCTACACAGACTCCTGTTACCTTCCCACCGTAGTGGTACACATTTACCGACCAGTTAAGGATGGATAGCTGGGTTGGCTAGAGTAATCAGGAATATACGAAATACTGAACGAAAGAATGATGTCACTTCAGCACCACTGGCCCGACAAATTCAGGCCTTAGGTGGAGGTTGAACCCACAGCCTTTGGCAATCTGGGCCATCGCTCACCTATTCAGCCACCCAGGTACAATTGAACCAAGCTTATGTTTGAATTCATTCCCCAACTGTAATGACACGTTGGGTATGTACGCATATAGCCCTGCCAAAGGTACACACCTCGCTTTCAGTTTCAGCTTCAATTTCAGTGCCTTAACGTAACGTACTTGTCGTCAGTGACTTACGTATCATTTGACAGCATAGTCTTAATCTTTTGCGAAATCGTGTCCGACGTTCTATCGTCCGGCCACAGCATCATTCCGATTCCTGCCTTCTCCACTCGGAGCCCGTTTCCGTACTGATCCGCGAACAGCGGGATGACCAGCATCGGCACTCCGGCGTAGGCCGACTCAGAAATGCTGTTGAATCCGCCATGGGTTATGAACAGTTTCACATTTCTATGAGCTAGAATGTTAAAACAATACAACGTCTGCCTTATCTGATAAATAATTGCTTTATGTATGTTTGTTGTGGTTAACTTTATGTAAAATTCTGTGAACTGTAAATTGCTTCTGTGCTCCTGTCGATGTGCTGAAAGCAGCTGTATCTCAACCACAACATGTCAAGAGTGAAGAAACAATATGTTAGTTCCATGAGACATAAAAAGTGCATACCTAATATATCAATTTGTGGTGCCCAGGCGACCTTATGAATATTATTGAATTTGTTCAGTTCTGGAAAGTCGCAGTCAAATTTCCAGATTATTTCCTGCTTCAAATCCTTCAGTGAATTTAGATAGTCCATCTAAACAAAATAACTTTAATGGTCTGAAATTAACTTCAATGTAGAGGCAAACATGTAGAGTGTGTACGCTTTCTAAATGTGTGATATAATATTTGACGTCGAATGTTAAATTACATGTGAAGTAAACATTAGTAATCAAAAAGGCCGAAATATTTGAAATTTACGATTCGGAATCAAAATTCGGCTGAAGCACTAACCCTCATTTCTTGAGGCATAGAGGTGGTATTGGCTACGCTTCCAAATGAGAACAAAACAACACCATAAGCTTTGGCTCTCTCACTTTCTACTATTTTCAGCCATTCCTAAAAATCATAAAATAGCAAATATACAAAATAATAATTGCATATACAAAAACTATTGTATATACGTAATCGAATCAAACATCATCCTTTCCTAAACCGTTCTATTGTTACAAAATGAACTGTTAAGAAATTTCTAGTGAGTGATGGCTGTTCAGTAGCTGTGAATACTCTCAATTGAAAATTTAGTAAAATTGCTAAGACTGATCGATGAGTAGAACTGCTAAAACTGCAAAAATTGTGTAGGGAAGAATTCGAAGTTTTACAGTCCCAAAAGTCGCGCAGAGTCGCGTTGTGTTCAGCTGCTTGCATGAGCTAGGTCATCTTCGGGAAAGTGTCTCCGCTCCGGTGACGCTTTTCAAAGATTTCATTATAAAGTTCTGAGGAATTTCCAAGAAAGCAGCAAAAGTCTACAGGATAGATATTAGCGCGCGAAACAAAACCCTTAGTTGGTTCGGATCTAGACTAGATCTAGACTTGGATCGGGTGGGAGTGGGCTGTTTGGAGCTCCGGGATTCCGAAGCTCCGGCGCTTCACGGAGCTCCCAAGATAATGAAAGAAATAAGCCAGTTGCAATCAAAAATAGCAATTTTGGGTACAGATAAAGTCTTTAATCTTCCTTTAATGAGTGAATAAACGTTTGTAAACACATGCAATAACAGTAAATAGAATAATACTATTTGTGAAAAATGGAACATTTTGTTTGATGAGGAGAAAATATGCCAAAACTAAAGTTTTTTAATAAACTTTTGCTCCGGTGAACCGGAGGTTTGGAGCTCCGGGGCTCCGGAGCAGACTCAAGTCGCTCCGTAACACGATCTTAAGAGCTCCGGCGCACATCACTAATAGATGGTATAGCTTAGTTTGGACACTCTTAAGGTGGTGATTCTTTTTGGGCACATATTGTTATTTGGCGGCTTAAATCAAGATGAAATTTGATGAAACTTTCGGAAATAAGTTCTCTTAGCGTTCTAACACCCTCCGCGCAATCCCGATTCAAAAATTCGACATTTCCGGTCAGAGTGGTTTTTCCAAATTTCTGAACGTTTGGCAGCTGTTATACAGTTATGACTATATTCATTCGAAAGATCTCACTGCGCTTCACATTTTTGCTTTTTAAAGCAAGTTTCTAGCTTTTCTCTACCGTGAGATATAGCCGATTTTCCTGTTTTGGCGTCGAAAACTTGTCATTTCTGCAGAAATCAAATAATCCAATATTTCTTGAACTACGCAAGCCGTAAAATCAAACTAAGGGCGTCGATTTGAAGGTCTCACAGGGACAAATTATCCGACGCATGATCGTCTTCCAACTGCTATCCTGTAGGCTGCTATTATAAAAAATGTAGTTTTTGCAAAGACACGACCAATTTTTTTCCAAAGATTGTGGAGCATTCACCATTCAAGCTGGAGGGCTGCTACTGAACAAATGTGTTCTGCACAAATATACCCAGGGACGATTTTTTAGTTACCCCGATTGCTGCTTTCTAGCTAAAGTAATCGCTTGACAAATTTGAAAAAAGTAGGCAAAATACAGGTTACGCACACATTTCAGCTTATTTCTCTATAACGAAGAGCGATTTCACAATAAATAAAGCAACATTAGTTTCGTGGCATGCATTAAAAAGCGAAAATGTCAAGCTACATTTTGATATAAAAATGGCTTCTTAACTCCAAGTAATGAATGAGTTATAATGGTGCAAACTTTATGTGACCAAATGGAATCACCACCTTAAGAAGAAGAAAGCCATTCAAATTCTGTATACATCATACCTCATACAGGTAAGCTTATCCCGAAAGGCAGCCAAAAAGTGGCAGCGTCACCTGAGGCAGTAGAGATAATCCCAATGTCACTTAGCAGTTGGATTATAATACGGTTTTAACCAATATATACTTAAAGATGTGTACTCTACTGAATTAATTAATTAGTTATAAACTTTAAATTGTAACTTAATTATACAAGATATTAAATCCAATTTGCTCACAGCGTCCAGTGGTTTGCTGGCCGACATTGCAATACCACCAATGTAGATAATATTTGGCATAAGTGGCCGGGTGTAGTCCAAAAATGGATCTGCATTGATAAACTGTAAATCCGTAGTCCTGAACAAATCTGCCATTCGAGGGAAGTCAGGACCAAATTTCTCCTGATAAATCTTATCAATTGGAGGTAAAAAGAACAAAGTGTACAACATATGGAAAAAGTAGCTCATTACAACATTTTTCATTCGCTCAAACAGGGTCATCTTATCTGTTGTTACCATAAGTCCGCTTGGTACATAAGACAACGGCATGGGAGTATTGGAGTACCAAGCCATGGTATCGAAATGGAAAGAGGGTGAAACCCAAATTTTCCCCGGAATTTTCAGCAATTCCACAATTCCAAAGGCACAAATGTCCATGACATGCAGCACCGCGACATCAAATTTACTTTCCTTCAAGGTCGACATTATCCTATCATTATTTACTGTAGCATTGCATGCTTCCGTAAACAGTTTCACCATGTCACCAAGCTGGCGCAACATTAGCGTTTTCATTTCGTTGTCATTCCAAATTGAGGTAGAAAATGTTTGTTGAAAATCGGCATAAGCATTCTCATCCGTTGTATGGACAACCAGTTCTCTAACCCTGGGATCCAATTTAGGCTTTTTGGCGTTCGGCATAATGATCGGATTCAGGATTGTAACAGAATGCTTCTGTTCGGCCAATAAATTTGCCAACTTGTACTGGACTACATAATGGCTTGAGCTCATGCCTGGAGAACCCAGTAAAATGTTGTAACTCTGGACATTTGCTAACAGAGTTACCAAAACCAAAGGAATATAACCTAATTGAAGACGCATACTGGAAACGCAAACTACCCTTTCAGACTGTATTGAAAACGGTTAATAGCAATCAAGCAAGTTTGGCCTTATAATACTAACTTTTATCAGCAAAATTTAGGCTCTTATCAATATTGTGCGGGTTAAAGAAACTGCGAAGACTGCGAAGAGACAATTGATAATTTACTACATGCATTTAAACGTCATATAGTAAAAGATTACAGATGACATGAAATACTCACAAGATTTACAATTGTAAATTTGTTTCCTATCCGGTGACTTTTTTATTTTTTAATGTTTCATTTTCACTTTTAATACGACAAGAATATGTACATGTTCATGTTTCAGCTATGTCTAATTAATGTTTAATTAATTAAAATTAGTAATTTAATGGTTCGTTCTTATCACCCTTATTGCTGGCAGCACAAACGTCTCGAGATGATTCAGCTTCACTTATGCAATTCAGGAATCGGCTTGCACCAAGTTGCAACCAATTGCGCAATATCACATCTGACTTCAAAAATCAGGAGCTTTCGGGCTAACTTCCAGAATTTACTGATAAACCCCGCAAAGATTACAAGATTCACAAATATAAACTGTTAACTTCCAGTAATTTTATCAAACCTCAAATTTACAAGAATGTAGGGGCCTTTTCGCGAACGATTTATCAGAGGTAGAGTCAAGCTTGAGCAGAGTTAAACCAGTTAAAGAAGTGAGTTTTAGCAACTCTTTCGCGAAAAAGCCCTAAAAGTGACTGCACTCTAATCCAAGTGCAAGGAGTTACATAAGTTATTTGAGGCACATTCCGGCGATAGAAGGAACCGTTTGCTGCAAAAATTTAACCTTTTCCAGATAGCAGACCTGCGTTCCCTTGGGACAACACCCCGCACTATAGCCATGAATTTGGCCGCAACAATGATAATTTCTGAGACAGCAAACGCCCAGAGTTTCATTACTGAACATGTGCGTCAGAACATTAAACATCAGATTTAGGAATTTAGGTTCCGGGATTTCACAACAGGTAGAGCCGAGTGGGCAATAATAGGCCCGACCCGTCTGTAGCAAACATTTTTTCATAATCGATTCTATCGGGAATCCAGTCGAAATATTGGACTGGATCAGCCCCGTAGTCGATGCGAGGGTGGAAGCATTTAGAGTGTGATTTAGGGATACGCCAGATATTGCTTTCACCGTAGTTGAGACTGTACTGATCGTCGTATTTTGGGTAGGAGGTTGTTGCAGTGTAGTTGTGGTATTAGAGGAATTGTTTGAATTCGATTGCAGTGTTGTTGTGGCATAGGAGGAGTTATTCGGATTCGATTGCATTGTAGTTGTGAGGTTCGAAGAATTATTGGAGTTCGAAACGTTAAAGTTTGAGCCATGTGCTAATTCAAGTTTGCTGGCAGCATCTAGCAGGCTTACAATCAAATAAGAAAGAAACATAGCAAGAATCGCCAACGAAAGAAAACTTTCTGCTCAGAACGGAAAATGAGAAAGTAGGAGATGCTTTCTCCACTAAAATATTTCTTCCCTTAATACTTCAAAAACTATTATTATCCTGATATAGACTAGAAATTCCTATGCGACTATGACATTTTCATGAGATATGGCAGACCCTATTTCAAATTGAATAAAAAATGGATTGAAAATCAGCCGGAATAGAAATAAAGGAAGACGAAGAAGAAGGAGAAGAAATTTAAATTCTGAAAGCCGCCTGCTTTATTCTACGACAAGAATACACTACGTTACTTTTCTTTGTTCTAAAGGAGCATTATATATTTTGTTTCATCTCTTTTTTATATTTTTGTACTTCAGACTCAGTATATGCCGTATCAATTCCAATATTGACGTATGTAATGAAATTAGTAAAATCTAAAATTAAAATCTGTCTAAATTGAGTAAAACGTGGCTAGGACTTGCGGAATCGGTGGAGAAGAATCTCCCTACCATGGATTTGCGAAGAAGATCAACAATTATCACTACGGAAAGTAACTAATAAATGATGTCCAAGCAATAATTGTATGAATTGTTTTGTGTTTGCCCAGCCAGAGTTGTCTAGTACTCAATATTGAGGGAAATTCTCAAACAGGGATTAAGGTTTGCACTCAATTAAGGGTAGAAAGTGTAGTCGTAGTGATAATTTTGAAGCTTAAACATCATTAAATTACTAACAGTACTAATCTAGACGATTATCACTACGGAAATAACTAATAAATGATGTCCAAGCAATAATTGTATGAATTGTTTTGTGTTTGCCCAGCCAGAGTTGTCTAGTACTCAATATTGAGGGAAATTCTCAAACAGGGATTAAGGTTTGCACTCAATTAAGGGTAGAAAGTGTAGTCGTAGTGATAATTTTGAAGCTTAAACATCATTAAATTACTAACAGTACTAATCTAGAAGTTGTTGGCGAAAGAGTAATTCGGTCACCTATTCCCTAACGACCGGAGTTGTCACTCCACCCTACCTTAACTGGCAGTGTCTTAACAAAATGTAAAGGATTTTAGAGGAAATTAGTGAGTTGTTACTCCCCACGAAGGGAAATACTCGTAATTGGACCAATCTTAAGCGTTTTAATGAGTTGTCACTCATAACTTGAGTTAAGAATGCCCCCTGTTCACCACCTTGCACGTCTTTCATTGACTAAACATGAACCAGCAGGAAGTCATTGACTTTTAATAGGCACTTACACGCTTAAGGTGGTGATTCCTTTTGGAGACATCAACTTTGAACCACTATTATTCATTCATTATTTGGAGTTAAGAAGTCATCTTTATATCAAAATGTAGCTTAGCATTTTCTCGTTTTAATGAGTGCAATGAATCTAAGTTTGGCTTTCCAAAATGTTTTTCCTGTATTTTAGAAGAAGTATAATTTTTCAGATTTTTTGCAAACTGAAGTAAATTTTTTCGCAGGACATCGGTTAGAGCATTCGATACCTCTATCAAATAGCTGGGGACCCTTTTTTAGTTATTGTGATATCGCTCTTCGTTATGGAGAAATAAACTAAAATGTCTGCGCAACCTGGATTTTGCCTACTTTTCACTACTTTGGCAAGCCACTACTTCAGTTAGAAAGCAGCTATCGGGGCAACTAAAAAAGGGTCCCGGGGTATTTTTGTGTAGAACACATCTGCTAAGTGGCAACTCTCTAGCTTGCATACTAAATTCTGCACAATCGCTGGAAAAAATTTGGTCGTGTTTTTGCAAAAACTACATTTTTTGTGATAGCAGCCTAAGGGATAGCAATTGTACGATGGTCATGCCTCCGATAATTGGCCTCTGTGAGACCTTTAAATCGACACCCTTAGTTAAATTTTACGGCTTTCGTAGCTTAAGAAGTAGTGGATTATTTGATTTCTGCAGAAAGGACAAGTTTTTGACGCCAAAATAAGAAAATTGGCTATATCTCACGATAGGGAAAGCTAGAAAGTTGCTTCCAAAAGCAAAATTGTAGAGTTTAACGAGTTCTTTCGAATGGATATAGTCATAGCCATGCAGCTGCTGCCAAACGTTTAGAAATTGGCAAAAACCGCCCTGAACGCAAATGTTGAATTTTTGAAGCGCGATTGCGCAGAGGGTGTTAGAACGCTAAAACAACTTATTTTGGAAAGTTTCGTTGAATTTCATCCTGGTTTACGCCGTCAATCAACAATATGTGCCCAAAAGGAATCACCACCTTAAACGTGCTACAGTCTGCCTTGAAAACTGTCAAATATCTATCTTATATTTTTACTTGTATTTTGGATAGCCCGCGAAAAGTGGCCCTCACCGGCCGGCCCGTGTCACTTTTCGCCGGCTATCCAAAATGCAAGTAAAAATATAAGATATATTTGACAGTTTTCACGGCAGATTGTAGCAGGTTTAAGCAACATTGACAGAACTGTTCTGATGTGATTTTTCTTTTCTTAGAGGGTGATGAACCTTCTAGTGCGCTCTCCAGTGCAGTTGTTGCCTGCATGGGGACTAAAGTGCACTCTCCCCGGTTAGAATTAAAACGTAGGACTTTTCTGGCCTTCGGGCCAGAAAAGAAACTGCGAAATATACCACGAACACTTACAATTTAAGGGCCGCATAGGTTTGTTATACCTGGCCAGGACCTACCAATGAAGGACAAAACGCTAGGATTTGACGGCCATTTTGGCCATATTTTTGTATAGTATTGAGGCCTTTTTGGCCATGTTTATGTGTGATGTTTTTTGGGCCTTCGGGGCCAGTTTTTCTGTTTTTATACGGCCAACGAACCTAACTTCTATATGTATTTTGGGCCAGTGAGCCCCACTTTTTCTCAGTATCTTGGGCCAGAGGCCAGTCTTATTTCTCTAGCATGTGTGGGCCTTTGAGCCACTTTTTTAGTTCTTTTAAATTAAACCCTTATTCTTATTATTTTATTATTTTAATAACGGGGCAGCTCATGTAAACTCCTCTTGTTCGATGGAGGTCTTGAGAACGGTCCCTACTTTGGTGTTTCTGTTTTTCTACTCGACACTCTCTTATTATCGAGGTTTGTTGACCTCCACCCCTCGTTATTCCATTTTTATTTAGTTACTCTTTGATTTGCACTTTTCGGTCAAGCCACGACCAACACTTTTACCATTTTTTATAGGGCTCGTTGGTCAGTAAATTCGGGGTTTCAATGTAGAATACGGGATTGCTGAGTGGGAACCCCGCCCCTGAGTTTGAGCTAGAGGGTCCCTTTGCTATGACCCTAGAATATTAAGCTAGTAATAGGTAGTTTCACCCCACAGCCGGCAACTAGGAGTTGCCGGCCTTATTGTTCCGTCACGGCTTTGTTAAGCCTCAAAAACTCATTGTCCTTAATTTGTAATTGTTTGCTGTAGGTCGGTATTGAAATTAGTAGGTTACCAAAAAGTAGGAAACGAATCCTAAAAACGAAGTTCTAAAATAACCATTTATTTCATAATCCATTGTTTAAACAATTAATAATCAAGAGTTTCACGGGGAATGACCGGCTTCCCCTTTACTTAATGTAACTGTTGACAGTAGTTTGTTTTTAGTAATGATTGCTTGGCAATCATTACTCACGTGGCTTTCACAAAATTTTAAAAGTTCTTCAAAGTTCTCAAACTTCTACGCTAAAAGACGAGTTTTAGGACTCTAAAACTAGCAATAAAATCTTTACTAAATCTTGTTAAACTAATGGCTAATAATTACGTAAAATAGGTACTTAAGGCCCCAGTTAGGGATATAAACAATCCCATGAATTAGACTTAGGGTGTGTGAATTACCCCTAGGTGTGTGTGTGCGTGCGTGTGCGTGTGTTTGAGATTAGTTAGATAAGTACCCACTTAAGAGGTTGCGAGTTTGTACGTGTGTGTGTGGGATTGTATGAATGACATTGTATGGAAGGCGCGATTGGTATGAATGACTGTAAGTTATCAGTATGAGTGTATGCTAGTCTAACTGTCGTATAAATGACGCTTAAATGATTAATTATGTTGTGTCGTAAATGTTGGGTGAGTGTTGTCTGAATGTCGCATGAAGGATCAAACGGTTACCTAGTTGTGTGATCTGAACTGTGTACGAGCATTATATGACAGATGTTTAACTTAGTAATAGGATTAGTAGTCCGAAAGTGTATAAGTGTTGTGTGTATGTGTAGGATGTGTTTGACTAAGTCATTGTTTCTATTTGTAACGGCTATCTGTGTATAATTGTGTGAAACATTAGAATTAGCTAGGATTCCTATAATAGGCAGGAAAGTAATAATAATTAAGGTAATTTTAGGTTGCAAGCCTTGTATGCGTGTTTAGATGCCTGTGAATGTGAGTTTATGTGAGGAAACTAGGTATAGGCTCAGTTAAGTGAATACGCAGATGGAACTAGGGATCTAGGGTCACGGGGACCCCGCATTAGGTCCTTACCAGTCAAAAAAGGGTTATCCTCGATTCGTCCGCGTAGGCCACTCTTTGTTAAGAGTGCGGACGAATCGCATGAAGGAAAACTCTCCAATAATTGATTCTTTTACTCAAAATAGATAAACAGTGTTATTGCTATTGTAATTGACTATAATTAACCTAGACCTTGACTGTAGTAGCGACCACCGTCGTCGTTTTTAGTTCAAGACTGACACATGTTGTTATTGCCATTTCTAGTCGATTCAGTTATCTGCAGCACAAACTTCGTCCGTAATTAGAACCGCAAGGGCGGTCTGGCACCATTTCATGGCAGTGCCCGTGTTTAAGGAGAAATCTAGCAAAACCCTGTCTCATAACAGTTCAGCAAGGGTAGAGGCTTAACCTTGTCCAGTCACTAACCTCTATAAATGTAGGTTAAAACAACCTTTCATAAATGGCAATAACCAGCATCAGTAAACCGGTAGACTTAGATAATATTAAATAATAGTCATTACTGTACTTGGAACGAGCAGGATAACAGTTAGCTACGTAGGTATTAGGGATAGTTACTAAAGCCATCTTCCAATAAAGGCAAAAAATCAGCAAGATGCACAAAGTTAATCAATTTCCGACGTATAATATCTGTTAAAGCAGGAAGTTGTTACCTTCCTCTTTTAAGACCCGGGAAAACGGAGGCCTTAAACTTGCTTACCATATGTTTAGCAAATATGCGCATTAATGTTTTTCTAATCAGTTAATGTTCACCATAAACAGGAAGTTGTTACCTTCCTCACCCGGACCTGGAAAACTAGAGGTCCTAAGCTTAATCACGCTAGAACAAAGTAGCAATGCACGTTTCAAGAGTTGCCTGTTTCAGAAAGGCTCGAAATAACCGTAATCTCACGTTCCCAGTCTGGGTTGCATCGAAGCAAGAAGTATAAGGCGAAATCATGTGGTAATGGCAATTTCTTGCACAAGAGTGCAAGAAATTGTGCGAAAAAATAGTATTTCGCCCCAAAATTACCTCTCAATGCAGCGATATTGTTAAAACTGCACCAAATCAAGATATTCTCGCTAAACTTTCAAATTTTCACAACAAAGTCAAGTTTACAAGTCTAACTCTTGTTCAGAAAGCCAAAATGTGAGTAATGGTTGCTGGGTTCGAATCCCGCACCTATACCTTGTACTAATGGGTTTTAACCCATTTGATTCAGGTGCGGAAGGACAGTCTCTCTGCCACGGTTCGTATCCTGAATTCCAGCCCTCAGTGGATCAGACATGTAGTGACGATTCTGCAGTAATTATCAGTGTGTGATGCGAGTCCGGAGAAGGACCAGATTATTGGATTATTGGAAGACTTGCCCTGTTGGCTAACCCTGTTTGGAATCAGACTAGCTGAAGGTACATTAGAGGCTGAGTACGCCTGATTAACGACCTGGGGCAGAGACGATTGCAGGGACAGCACCAGAATCAACAGTGGGACCTGAAATCTAACCCAAAACGAACCTAACATTACTTTCAACCTCTCTAAAGTAACTCTTTTTCTCCCATTTCAAAAGATGAGTCTATTTGAGTTAATCGTCAGCCTTATCGAAGGGGTTATCACCCCTTGTCTCTGGTCTAACTAATCAGTGGTAGTTTCGAGTCAATCGGAAGTAGAAGATATAAAGAAGAAATTAAATATAAGCTTACCTTGTACTAACGCCATAACCGTTCCCAGGAAACTCCCAACCGGACCGACCCTTGCGTTGTCCCCCCAGGTGACCGAACAGCATCCGAAAGTGCTATTGTTACTGGCATTTCGGGCTCACCCACAGACCGGAATCTTGAACTACTAACAACTTTAATCTAGTTAAGTTATCCTTTCTGTAGCTTTTGTTATTATCATTTTATTGTCCTTGGTAAGGAGGACGGATAAAGAGTTCTAACTTAAAGCACGAGCACAAGCATATAGGGACCGCACAGTAGAGTTTAGTGATAGATTACGACAAGAGGAAGAAAGAAAGAATTAATCGGTTGAGTTAAAGAGTCAAGACCTTGTCCCTACAATAATTACTAATTTGGGTAAACTGAGTACTGGCAACTCTGGCAAACCATTGTACTGTTTGCTGTTAACTATATAGCTGTATTGTAGGTTGCCAATTGTACTGTTTGCGGTAGCATTATTAGTTGTACGCGTGTATCCACAATTGTTCGTACTATAATAAGTCTTGCTGTTTGTATCAATAAATTGCCGTGCCTTAAAATCAGTCGCATTAACTAAGGCACCTATCCTGATCAGTATCTTGGAGCCATATCGGACCCCTGAACAAGTAAGAGATTGTAGTCAGATCCCTTGGGCCCTACAAAGACAGCGTGATTCCGGATCTTGATTTGTCAATCAAGGTCTATACACTAGAGTTCATTGTTACTGAACCAAGTTGCCCTCTGGAAAGCAAGTGTTGACCCCGCTTGCTGACGACATCAACGGAGCCTGACCCCTTCCTAAACGAACTCACGATCAAGACCCCACCCAGGTTGGCTGCAGGGAATTCTCAGTTTTGGACAAACCACCTTCTGAGAATCCGGTGCCTAAGTTTATCATTACCGATAAACGCGCTGACCTTCCGTGCTTTGAAGTGGTTGTTACCCCTAGCCTGCGTCTTGTTAGACCAAAACGGACCCTAATCCTGCCGAAAGAAATTGGAGCCAAATCCAAGCCACTTCATTACACGGTAAATACAGATTTTGGAGCCCCCCGGTGAGGATCACCCTACGAAGATTACCCAGTTGGACAACCTGCCAGTGAGGACAATCACGACCCAAGGACTCAATCATTAAGATCAAGCGAGGATCCACCCTTACCCTATCAAGGAATCAGTTACGACCCTACCGATCAACTCAAGAAGAAAGTATGGAGCAGTTTGATCCCGCAGATGATAATGGAAATGGACCCCCTAACATGGCATTGCCCAATGCCCCTCCTGGACCCCCCGGAATTCCCCCTCCCTATAACCCCCAAATGCCCCAGATGGTTTTCCCCCAGATGCCTATCCTACATAATGGAAATGTGGAGGACCTTCTAGGCCAGCTGCGTGACAGTATCCAGAATCAGGCCATTGCTGCCTCCTACCGAGATATGCCCATTTATTCCGGAAAGGACCATGAAAACTTCGATGATCACTTGGTCAACTACGAGAAGTTCAGCCAGAGGCTCAATCTGGACGACTACCAGAAAGTCATGAACATCTCCTCTACCCTCCGAGGCCGAGCCGCAGAGATTTATAAATGCATGCCCAGAGGCGCCATGCAACAGGACGATTGGGAAGCCTCAGTAAGAGCCCTCAGAGAAGTCATGATCCCTCCTATGACGGATATGCATGTCACGGCCAAACTGTTCAGTATC
The DNA here is from genome assembly GCA_030248195.1 of Trissonchulus latispiculum. Taxonomy (NCBI): domain Eukaryota; kingdom Metazoa; phylum Nematoda; class Enoplea; order Enoplida; family Ironidae; genus Trissonchulus; species Trissonchulus latispiculum. The sequence goes on along the minus strand of JASAND010016647.1, from coordinate 4,662 downwards.
AGGCAAATGCCGCACGAATCAGTTGCCGATTTTTCTCTTAGATTGCAGAAGTATGCCCGAATCGCCTGGGAAGACCGAGGAGACCCGGGAATGCTTGAAGATATCAAACTAAAGACCTTCCTCATAGGATTGCGGAACGAATTCAAGCCGCATGTCCCTATGGACACCGCAGATTACTCCCTGGCCTTTAAGAAGGCTCGAGCAGCAGAAGGCGTTTACCCTGGAGAAGGAACCCCCGCCTTTCTGGAAGTTGATCCTGAAGCCTCCGTCCCGAATACAAACCTTACCGGCCCAGCCCTTCTTAATACCATCAGTTCCCTAGTCCAAAGTACTGCACTGCTGGCCAATGAGATCAAGGAAATCAAGATTTCGCGAAGCGAACCGCCCAGATCAGCTCCCCCGCCCCGGAAGGGAAATGATAAGATCCCATTCCCCAATGACTTCAGGTGTTTCAACTGTGGAAGAGCAGGACACTCCAAGCGCGAGTGTAGATCGCCTGGAGGTGGAGCTTACCGGCCCAGAAACGATTTCGCCGGTTCTCCGCGCAGCAACTACAACAACAATAGCAATGGAAATGCCAACAACTTCCGACCCAACAATGGACAGTCGAGGTACCCCCCTACCGGCAATGGAATGAACAGGAATTACAACGAACGATATCCCCCCAGAAATGGGCCTCCTGGACAACCTCAGCAATACACCAGCCGAAGCCTCAATGGAGCAGAGATAATGGGCGCAATGCCAATGAAGTGGTCCATGCACCCTATGGGTCAAGATTTGCTGACGTGGGTCATCAGAGGAACCCACCTCCCATGGTCCAAGCCATAAGTGCCGAGCCCGAAGGCCAGACTGCCTACTTCCCTCCTAATCACTCCAGTCTGCCTACTCAGGTCTTACAGCTAGAACAGGAAATCAAGGATTTGGGAGGCCAACACTTTTCTGTCCCTCCCTATTTCAAGATTGAACAGCCGAAAGGAGGATCTGCCTACACCCTGAATGCTGAGGAAGACTCCGTGGACCCTGAAACCGAACGACTGGATCGGGAATTGCATTCCCTACCTATGTACCAGAAACCAATGTCCGTTACTTACCCCAGGACCCACAGACTGGAGGAACCCCAGACCATAGAGTATGGCTATCCGTCTCACGTCAAAAGGCGACTGTCCCAGAATCCTACCGCATCTCTTTCCCCAAGCGGAAAGACCGCCGAGAAGGAAAGTCCCTTTAAGCCAACTGGTGGGGAATCTGAGCAAATGGCCCAGCCTCCACCGCGAAAGCCTGCTGGTCCATATGATGCAAATCCGCGGAAGAATCCGACGCGGAATCATTCCTTAGGACGCGGTCGAGGGCTACAAAGGAGTCCCCGATGTCATGATTTTACGCAAACCTATCCCAAGCCTCGCTTCCAGTCAGACCCTCCATCCGACGCCTTAACCATCGGACTTGGTGAAGCCGTCCGAGAATTCCGAATTCAGCTTGGGTTGTCACCCGATCCACAACTGCCGTCCCTCCCCGGGCAAGAAAGAGGGAAGGCGACCCATTCCGAACGGACCGAACAAAGATCACACCTGAGGATACCTCCTCCGGCGGATATGGCCGCAGTGATGCAGAGTGCTCAGAAAGTACTTGCTCATGGCGGGATGGCCATGGACTTGTTACACGCTCCGTTGGTCCCTGAGAAAGAACTGATGAGATGGGAGAAACCGAAAGAGCCGGTTCAGGAGCATACCCCCCAAGAAGTGGTCCCGATTGGCCCCCAACAGGTAAGACCCTCCAACCCTTGTCCCATTGATATGGGCCCAGTGATGACATTTACTCGACGAGTTTTGGATCGAGTTGGAGAACCGTACACTGAGGAAGAGCTCCTCAGAGCCCTGGATCCCAGCATTTTTCTGACCCAGTATGGATCCTATTCCCCGCCTAGAATGGAATATCAAATCAGTGACCTTATCAAGCACCCGGAGAGAGGAAGATTCAAGATCATTGACCAGGAGGCTATCTACGAAGTTAGTCGAAGGATCCTGAAGAGGCTTGGTAGGTCAGTATCCGATGAGAACTTTTATTGTTCCCTTGATAGCGACATATTGGAAGCGCCAGAAGAATCGCCCCACGCTGGAAGATTGGACCTCTGGGTGGAAAACCTCCTCAGCACCTCTATTCCCCTGACCTGGAGATTACTCCGGGACGAAAAAGAAAATCATGACCCTCTGTCCATCCTGTCTGATAGGCCTGTCATTAATGATCTAATGGACAGCTTGGAGGAGACCACCAGCTCCAACACTTCAGAAGGCTCGGACGAGGAATTGGACACTGCCGTGAGGAAGCTTCGCTCCCGGGAAATTCGAGTGAACCTTAACTCCGTTGAACCCACCGTCATAAAGACCAGGAAGAACAGGAAGAGCAAAAGGAAGAAGAAGAAGGTCATTAAGAGGATAAAGAAAACTCTTGGGGAGGTTCACATCCCAGAATCTGACCTGTGTCCCCAGGACATTAAGTTCCTTCGCCGACTGCTGAAAGATGTCCGAAGTAAAGAAAGGAAACGCGCCCAGAAGGAAGAGCGACGTGCCTGGCAAATGAAACGAGAACGCGAAAAAAGTTGGGAATCATACCAACAGTACCTCATGGCACGAGCCCGAATGGAGGCCCTTCACCCAATCAGGAGAACAACTGACTCGCCCCCGCCTCAGAGAAAGACTCCTGCCCCGACTCGCAAGAGCAACCCAAGGTCAAGTTCTGTTCCCACAACTGTACGACTACCCGAAGAAGAACCGATTCTAACTTCCCCCAACGATGAGCATAGTGAACTTCCTACGTCCAAAAAGGCCACGAAAGCGAAAAGTCCGACCTCCTTGCCCTTTCCCATCCTCGTGATGTGGATTGCTCTCGGTCTGATGATAGCCCTGTTGGTCCCCTGTATCCAGGCACAAGATAGTGACGACTACTTCACCCAAAGGGCCAAGGCGATGAATACCATGGTCTCCACCAAGTGGGGTTTGGCCCTATCCCCTAAAGGTTTGATGGCAACTTATACCAAAACGGAATATGTCCCCATTCTAATCCATATGAAAGTGCCTAAACCCCCCCAACTCAAGAAAATGCAGGCATGGGTATTCTTCTGTTCTCTCTGTGGAGGAGAGCCAGCTTCTGTCCCAGAAAGCCTTCAGGCACAATGTAAGAAATGTGACACCCCTCGGAACCGAGCGAACGAACTGCTTACCGATTGCCCTCATGAACCTCACCTAGCTGGACTGATTAGAAATGTAACCGAAGAATACCATAAAATGTACGGTGGAATACTTAACACCAGGTATTATTCGTCTGTGATGAAGATAATCTGCGACAAAAGCCCCATTCTCTGCAACACCTCCAAACCTAAATATCAGGAATACAACGAATCCCTGTATGCTGATCACGGGTTCCAACACGTAAAATCCCAGTTCCCCTTGCAAAGATCTAAACGAGCCATCGGCGCCATCATTGGTATAGTTGGACTTGGTATGTCCATCTCCAATACCGTCAACCTAGGACTTGTGACGGATAAGATCAATGCCATCATTGAAGCGACGCAAAAGTTGGATGAACAAGTGATTGCTCATACAGAAGCCCTGGAGAGATTGGTCGAAGCAAACGAACAGATTTATTCCTTCATGCATTATTCCCTGCAAGAGCTGGTTGGACTGATTAATTCTGCTCGGTGTGAGGCCCTAACTATGAGCACGCAAGTACAATATTCCTTGATTGTATCCAATTTTGAACATTCTCTCAAACATAGTATTGACAGCGTTATGGCTGCGGGACTAGATGGACGGATTTCCCCTAGCCTCATCAACTACAAGATTATCCGTGACATTGTAAACGGACACGCCCAATTGAACCAAACCATCCTCAGAGACGAACCCGGCCTGATCTATAGATTTGGAAAGATCTACCCCGTAAGAATGGATATTAGGAAATTATTGTTCGGATTCATTATGGAAATACCCACCCCCACACGAGAGGATGTGGCTCCCATTTATGAGGTCAGTAATGTGGGCTATAATGACCCCTTGAATCATGCCCAAATGAAGGCCCCAGTCCCTCGATTCGTCAGACATGAAGTTACCCACCGTAGTTCCGAATTTTCTGAAGTCAAACTCGAAGAGTGCCAGTCATCACCCGGACTATGGGTCTGCGGACCGGAGTCATTGATCTCCACGCCCCAATCAGCCTGTCTCAAGGCGATTGTTTCAGCTACACCCATTGACTCTGCCAACTGTAGACAGCAGATGATGGTAAAAGTCTTGACCCCCGACACCGACTTTGCCTCCACGCCAGCAGGAGTCCTGATCAGAACTAGCCACCCAGAAGTCATGCTTACGCAAACCCCCCAACTGCAACATGTGTCACGAGGTGAAACTATCCCTGTGCCCAGTAACGGTGTAATATGGCTGGAGCATGGATCCTACAACCACATCGTAGTTGATGACTTGGTACTAACCAGCGCGATAGAAGTTCTACAGTATTCAGCACCCCTTATCACCTATCGAGTTCCCTTCGAAGCCCCTGATTTAGGTGTGGTCCCTATCCAGTTCACTGATTTAGAACGAGCGGAATACGAAAACAAAAGCCGTGAAGAAACTGCTGGAAAAGCACCACCGCACCGCACCCCTTGTCATCCATCCG
>JASAND010016646.1:0-33133 GCA_030248195.1 Trissonchulus latispiculum | reverse complement strand
ATAACAGACACGTACGTAATTTTTTTCATATTCCTGTTTTGGGTTTATCTGTCTTCCAGTAGCTTGCACCACAGCATGACATTTTTGAAGGTAAAAATGGGGAAAAAAACTGGTAAGAATAAAGTACAATCTTTTTAAAATACTGTTAAGCAATCTTGTTCATGTATACTGAACTTGTTTCCCCAACTCTGTAAGTGTCAGTACACCTACAACAGCTTAAATTTTCATGATTTCAGAATGCAAAGTTCTCATCGAACATCAAAAAGACTGGGTTTCTAAACTTTCAAATGGCTCATTAATTTTCATCAATTTTACTTTTTGTCCTGTGTTCTGTTAGTGCACCCACTCCCAAATCAAAAAGGATGTTGCCAGTTTGTTTTCAAACAAATTGAAAATTTCAAAATTAACTGTCAATTTATTATCTTTGCAGTATTATTTAGTTTGTTAGTATTTTTTGCAGGGGAAGGGTATTGCTCGTTTATTGTTTCTTCGTCAACTCTGTATCAAGAATTCATATTTGCATTATTTTTTGGCATTTTCTGTTACAGCTACTGCCTTGCTGTATTAATTATTTTGTACTCCGCCATGCCAGAACACGAGGAAGCAATCACTGCTGAACAGGCGTCACAATGTCTACAAAATCCGGACGTTTTGAGAGCCATTTTCAAGAGATCTACTTCACAGGTACATAGATTTGGGAAGGAAAAAACTTTTTGAAAACTAGAGTTTTCCTACAACAAAGTGGGACAAACTGGAAACTGAAATATATAGACAGGAGCCAATTTCACATTAATCTTTCTGTTTGGCTCTGTAATTACTAAACTTTCCGTTTTCACGTGATTTCCTTGTTGATTTTTCTGTATACTAATTTGAATCCTAAGTCTGAGATGCGGACTGTCTTTATTGGTGGTCCATTAACACACAGTTGATTCTCTCTGCATATATATACTTTGATAGTTGTACATAACAGTTTTCAATGCCTTCTTCAAGTATAATTCAGCAACCTATTTGCGCCGAGGTAAATATTATTTGATTTCGAAAAATATTATTTGATTTCGAAATTTAAGTAGACACGAAATTCTTCAACAGTGTAGAATAGGTATATTTAAATTCTATGGAACTGAAATATATACTAGAATGTTTTCGCTGTTTCTAGGTAGATAGAATTTCTATATCGGTAAAAGGTTATATATTAAATGTATTTTAAAGTCATCAGTATTCTTGAGAAATATGTGAAATCTTATTTTAATAAACACTGAGAGAACTAAAGTAAAGTCGAATTAGCAGGGCGAGCTCAGCTAAATTTTGAAGGTTTGGGTCTTTCCCATTATCCCCCCACCATAGCTTCGTAGAAGTACTGAAGATGCACACTTTGACGGATTGAGTTGAAATTTGGTAGGGGTAGGTTTTCGGACCTGCTGATTTAAAAAATGCAAAAATTTTAAAATTTTAAAAAATTTAAGATTTTAAAATTTTAGTTTGGTAGGGGGGACCAAGAGGAACCGAAAACATTTTTGTCTTCGATTTTGCTGAAATGATGTATATAGGGGTTTTCGGGGTCGTAGAACACGAATCTGGGAATCCGCTTTTCGATCCAGCTTTTTGTTAGCTCAATATAAGCTAAAGTTCTAAGCTTAAGATGTAAGTACCAAACTAAAATTTTAAAATTTTTAAAAATTTTTTAAAATTTTAAAATTTTTGCATTTTTGAAATCAGCAGGTCCGAAAACCTACCCCTACCAAATTTCAACTCAATCCGTCAAAGTGTGCACCTTCAGTACTTCTACGAAGCTATGGGGGGATAATGGGAAAGACCCAAGATTTTTTGCTTTAACCTAATATTGCCTTTATGGGAACTGACTAGAGCTTCGGATTCTGCAGAATTGCAACTGCAATTGTTCTTTCTACTTAGTTTGGTTGATGTTTTCCCGACCTATATCTAACTGGTGATTTTGCTGTATTTAGCCTGGTGCTGATAATCCTTTTGTCTACATGGACATTGTCATTGGAAATCAGCCCAAAGGTCGATTAGTGATCGAACTCTTCAGGGACACTTGCCCCAAGACAGCTGAAAACTTCAGAGCCTTGTGTGTTGGCGGACAGTATAATAGTCATAGTATGTGTACAATAAGTTCTAACTACATTCTGATTTAGTCTTCATTCTATACAATATAGTCTTTATATACAGAGACGAAGAGTGTTCAAGCTTCAGCTTACGTAATTTTCTATAAAATTATTATTTATGAAGATTATCAAATTCAGAACCAAGAACTTAACACTATGACCAAGAGTGCATAATTGCACTATTATTAAGAAGAGCATTATTGCATTATTGCACTATTATCTTCTAATATATAGAAGAAAATCATGGACTCTTGCTATGACCATACACTCAAACTCAAGACCTCAAGAGCACAGTTTGTTAGATAATTCTACATACAACGGAAAAATATTTGTATAGGAGGGACATCATAACACGACAATCTTGCTGTATTAGCTGCTCATATAGTAATCTTGATTTGCTATTCTAAATCTTTTTGTTTTCATATTAGGTAATTAAGTGAGGATTAGCATTTTCAGATCAGCCGCTTCACTACAAAGGAGTCCATTTTCATAGTGTTGTTCCTGGCCATTATGTTGTTGGCGGTGACATAATCAACAATAATGGCACCGGTGGTGAATCCATCTATGGACAGTATTTTGCTGATGAAAACTATACCCTTAAGCATGATCGTGAAGGACGGGTTTCTATGCTCAACTTCAAAAATAACACAAATAATTCTCAGGTAGGTATACACTGAAAATGTAATCGCTATCAATAAATTTTAAGTTTAATATTTTTACGGTAACTGTTTGGATGTTTCTTTTTAATCGGTGTCTAATTAAAGCATTCCTTTCCAATATATACTGAACCTAAGCATTGAGATGCCCTTAAAGCGTTCGTATCGCCCAGACTGGCTTGAAAATTCAACCTTGCAGTCGGTTGATCTTGCTTTATCAATGTGTGTTGTAAAGTAGGAACAGGAAGCTAAATTTTTAAGGGGCCGTTGCTCTTCTGCACAAAAACGTCTTCATATTGCATTTTTAGTGCAACAGTGGCACTAAACTTTGGTAATATTTTATTCTAATTTCAGTTTATCATCGTTCTTCGGCCCTCCCCTTCAATGGATGGTCAGTATCCAGTATTCGGTCAGGTGGTAGCTGGACTCGATGTCCTTCACAAAATCGAAAGCGCCGGGACTCCCGATGGTCAGCCCAAGCAGCCCGTTGTGATCAAGGATTGCGGAGTTCTCCCGAAGGAAGCTGCTGACAAATTTGCTCATTAATGATCTTCTTTGATTGCAAACACGGAAAACTCGGAAGATGGCTCACATTGATGCTTCTCTTGTTTTTGGACTTCTAAATTTTAACATTTTTTAATTGCTCACTGCATTTCTGTATTTGTAAATAATGAAGGGGAGAACTTTATTTCGTTATTTGAAACTCACTGATTTTTTATTTACGTAAAAGGGTTTGCCTATAACGTTTTAGGTATATATTTGGATTTTTCCTTGCTTTTGCTTTGTGTAAATAAAAACAGAATTTAGGTTTAGGCATTTTTTATTATATTAGGTTACGTAGAAGATGCATCGATGCAACGATGATAGGTGATATCCCTGCAGAGTAGAATCCGGGTCTAATTTGGCTAGTGATTGTCTTTTTCAACGGAATCAGTCCTAAGGTTTTTTAGTTCGCCCCACTCCAGTTGGCACACGCCGGTTAGGAGTGGTGTCAGTGCGCGAAAAAATCGACTGGGAAGGGGGACTGAGTGATACCGATTAATTGCTTATGGAACCAGCCGATGCGGTTGACAAGGCCGGTGATGTGCCTATTGCTGCATGTGCAATAAGCCCACCGCGGCAGCTCCACCCGCGTCCCTTGAATATCGGTAAATTGCCAGCAAGGGGTGCTGTTCTCAGTGTCACCTGAATCAGGCATTTTAGATCTGGCTCCGCTTAGCCATGTGCTGGGCTTTGCATGATAAGGCGAAGCACAAGAAAGATACTAATTCAAAACAAATTATCATTTTCATAATAGCTTATGGGAAGCTTCATTAGCTGTGCTTTCTGACACCACTTTCAGTCTCCGCTTTCTGACACCACTTTCAGTCTCCACGGCCCGCCAGGATCCAGGAAATAGGTATATATCGGAAACAGATTAGCAGTGAAAGGGTGTGATTCTCCGGTAATTGTCAGGCAGCGACTCAATGGCAGTTTGTGTTGTGGGTATGGTGTCGAAAATGTATACGCATACTTTGCAAGGTATAGGCTAGGGATAACCTGTTATGACGAATCGAAGTACAAATAATGTACATAGTTTGCCTTGTTTTTAATAAATTGACATCAACGATTTTAAGTTAATTATATGATAATCTAAAAAACTTGGCTTTTTCCAGTCATAAGATTTACAATATGAACAAAATGAAAAATCTAATTGTTGAAAAATCGTGACAAACTGAGGAAGTTAATTAAGATTTTCTTATCAGTATTATACATAGCTCTACATAGTAGTGTTGTTGCCCGACCGGTTTTTTGACTCCCGGCCGGCCGAGCTTGTGAACCCGGCCGGCCGGGTAATGCAAACCGGCCGGCCGGCCTGGTCAAACAGGCCGGTCGGCCGGCCGGTCAAAAAAGGCCGGCCGGTACCAGTTTTGCCCTATTTTTCGTGTATTTTGCAAAATATTATTTGATTTGCATCAAAGTCAAAACAACGCTTATATACAGGAGATGTAATCTGGTACTTTACTAGATTATTACTCACTCACACACTGGTTGAAGCTCATGTTTTCTGTATGGAAGTTGCTAGAACTTTTTCGATTGGTAAGATTCCATGAGAGAAAAGAAAACTTCACTCTGCATTAAAATTTTTTAATGAATTGGTGTTTAATAGGTGCAGTTGCATTTAGGTTTGTTTGTTACATTGCTTATACAACGGTAAATATCGGCGTTTCAAGTGAACATCGAAGGTTGAATCAGTGTGATCAGCTTTAGTCTCGCTTTCGAGGAGTAGTTGCGTTGGCTAGGACTAGAGTTATCGACTGCAAACCAACCAACCCGGATTCGATTCTCACCCAGGGCACTACATATCTTTCAATTCTGATTTCAATTCAAGCCTTAACGCTTACAGTTTTAATTTTTCTCTCACCTTTCTTTCATTGTGGTTTCATTCGAACCACCGTAATAGAGGAGGTTCTGCTTGGAAGGCTAAACGAACGGTAAATGAAAAAGCGTGACATGCTAGTGACATTCAGATTCCAGTACACATATGCTACGCCAGGATAGAGGACGGATTTGTTTAAAGTGAAAGTAAGCAATTACGGGAACTGGCACTGGGCCCTTAGCGTGCAAAGCGTGGCACGTGAGCTGATGACAGAGACCTTTGCTGCTGTCACACTCTTATTATCACGTACTTTTGGTGTTAGTGATGCACGCTACGGTTGTATTGATGCGGTCCCAATAGTTTTGATTTGATTCAGTTCGATTTTCGCCTCTGAAAAACCATCAGATTTGATTCAGTTCGATTTTCTGCACCCGAAAGATGAATTGATTTGATTCAGTTCAATTTTTTCAATTTGAAAGAGTTTTGATTTTGATGCAGTTTTCACCAAAACTGAATTTTGATGCGACTTTTGATATTTCAAATTTGCGTTTTGTAAAATTTTACATAATTTAAACCAACCTAATTCATAATCACCAGAGGTTGTTGTAGTGAGAACATAAAAATTTTAGGACTTGTTGTGAGAACATAAAATTTTTATTTTTCATAATATTAAATGCCCATTGCTGCCGTAGAGATTCTTAATATAATTTAGACTTTCTTGTCAAGGTGCTCAGCATTTGTCAGGCACTCATTGAGGCCTATGGAATGCTGCCCTCCGCGGTCCGTTCCGAAAATTGGACAAGAGACGCAGGGGCGAAGATCAAGGATAGAAAACTTGACCCCCAAACAGTTCTGACGTACGGTTATTTCAGTCGCCCCCAGGGCAACTTATGTTGTGCCTGCCAACAGAGGTCGCCCCCCGCTGATCAACAGCGACTAGGATGGCGGAAGCCTACAACATCCCTCGGAAGGGCAAAAGAGGAAAAAGGATCGGCTGCAGAAAGGAGTCGGATGAAAAAACAAACGAAACTAAGATTGTCACTACAGCACCTCCGACCCGAAAAATTCGGGCCTGAGGTGGGGATCGAACCCACAACCTTTGGCTGTCTAGGAGTTCAGATAGGAAAGTTTGAAAATCAGACAAGGAGTATCTAAACGTAATCATGTAATAAATAAACTAGAACTTATCCTTGATTGATCCGCAGAAAATAATTTAGACTTCTTTTTTGGCTTTAATGAAAGCCTTGCATGTTAATCTTAATAAAAGTTAGACCTAATGTAAAAATAATGATCTAACAGTTTCTCGAAACGCAAAAGGCTACATAAAGCAATAAACCTATTCGTTTTTAAATTTAAAATTTTGCTGGTATCTCTGCCGTGAGCACTGTCCTATTGAAGAGCACAAAACAAACCTTAAATTTACATATACATATAATAATAGAACTCGAAAAGATGCATGTATGAAAAAGTATTTTTCATAGTGCATATGGGACTAAGTGAAAACGTTTAGCATATATTCTGCTGAATCAAAATGTGAATCAAAATCGCATCAAAATCAAAATTACTGATTCATGGACAAAAGTTTTGATTTGATTCAGTTCGATTTTGGTTTCTGAAAATTCAGTTAGATTTGATTCAGTTCGATTTTTTGCTGTGAAATATTAAATGATTTGATTCAGTTCCATTAATCAAAAATCAAAAGTCGCATCAAAACACTTTTGATTCGATTCGAATCAAAAATCAAAACAACCGTAATGCACGCTAACGGTCCAGCACCCGCAATTCAAATGTTTGTTCTAGCCAAACGCAGAAAAATATCCAGAAGTTTATCTAGACATTCAAATTGGAGAGGAACTCGCGGGCAGACTTGTGATAAGTCTATACACAGATATATGCCCAAAGACATGTCACAACTTTCTACAACTCTGTAAAGGAGGACAATTTACAAGAGAAGGTACATAGTGAGAGTACATTACTAGAATCTAGATAGCTCCTACAGCAATCTTAAATTTTTAATTAAAATTTCGTTGTTGGTCATCTTATACAGCTTTAGATTAAACATGAAACAGTAAAATGTTTTTCAAAGATGGTTGTCTTTGCTGGGCGAAGCGCGTTACTGTTTCTTGCTTATATGATTTTTTGAGAAAGCTTTTAGTCAAAATTTTGATTACAGGAAAACCACTCTGTTATAAGGGCGTGCATATCCACAGGGTTGTGTCTGATTATTACCTTTGCGGAGGTGACATCATAAATAACAACGGAACAAGTGGAGAATCAATTTACGGACGATCTTTTCCAGATGAAAACTTTGTCCTCAAGCACGATAGACCGGGAAGAATATCCATGCTTAATTTCAAAAATGGAACAAACAATTCCCAGGTGATTTTTATTTTGTGTCTGCACACACACGGGAACTCAGCCCATCGAATTACGAACTACAGTTTTACTCGACGCTAGTGTTGTTTCAGTAGTCGATTTTAGTTTCAGTTTCAGTTTCAGTCGGTGGTCCGAAGTAATTTCAGTTTCAGATTCAGTTTCAGCCGGCGGACCAAAATAGTTTCAGTTTCAGTTTAAGTTTCAGTCGGCAACGTAAAATGATTTCAGTTTCAGTTTTAGTTTCAGTCGGAGTTTCAGTTTCAGTTCACTTTAAAACGAACGGTTTCCAGCCCTCTGAGTTGACATAAAGCATAATTTGTTGTTTATTCAGCCTCCCCAGCAGCAATACTAACAGAATCGAAGCTCAAATCCTTCAAAGCGTCAAGTTTTAATTAACGACTGAAACTAGTTTCAGTCCGAGTTTCAGGTTTTTACCCAAATTAGTTTCAGTTTCAGTTCTCTTCTCAAAATAGCTTCAGTTTCAGTGACTGAAACCTGTACTAACTGAAACCTAGTTCCAGTTTCAGTTTCAGTGACTGAAACATCACTACTCGACGCACAATGAAACTAATTGCAACTTAACTTCAATTATTTAACCTCTTACGGATTATAGAGGTGTAGGCGAAGAGTTCCTATGAATTATTCATTCATTCAATTCATTATGACGTAGTCTGAGTTATCCAATTTGAATCAACGTAAACTCGGCTTATGTATTCCACATTCCACTAAGTTCCTAGAAGAGCACCATTAGTAAATCAGTTGTAATCAGTCCGATCACAGTTTCTTTTCAACTTTCAGTTTACAATCATATTACGACCGTTGCCTTCAATGGACGGACAGTATACTGTATTTGGACAAGTAACCCAAGGCTTTGAACTCCTATCGAAGTTAAGTCAAGTAGGCTCAGAAACTGGAATCCCATTAACGCCTGTGAAAATTTACAACTGTGGAGTCTTCAAGCGATAGCAAAGTTTCCTACATCTTCTGTCATTGAAAATCAATCAAAATGTTATAATCTTTAAATCATCAATGGAAGCAGTGTTAATAAAATAAGCTGAATCACCTACGGAGCTAAATTTTCCTTGTTCATAAGCATTCTATTGCGTCTTGCCGCTAGTTCTACTGTAACGCAACCACACCGACACCACCCCTTTCGATTAGTAAATAACTGAACAACAATTAGTTTAATACAGTCAAAAAAGGCTAACAGTGACAGTATGAATGAATAAAACAAAAACTTGTAACGAAGGTAATACTCCACAACAGAGTTTCAGAAAAGTGTAGAAAGCAGTGTATGTTGGTAAACAGAGTTTACGAGATGTGTATACGCTATCATGAACAGTACAATTGGAGTTACAAAATTCCACAATATCTGTACAAGCAGTAAAACACGAGTTAAACGTTAGCAATAAAAAGTTAGCAATGCTTCAATCCAGAACACTCTGCTCTGATACAGGAATCCTCAAGCCTAAGTATGACGCTCCAGCTCGGTTACAGGAGTTTCGGTTTCTTCATCATTGTAGATGTTTTCCGCCTGAAAAAAGTACGAAAAAATATTAAGATGAACTATGTGGACAACTGAGTGAGAACATTTCCGACTCTTATTTTAACAACTATTATTAATTAAAAAATTACATATATAATCCATAAGTGAAGAGCACCCTACATAGACGACTATGCTCCAAGAGGAACTTCGGAAAAGTAGAATATCTGGGAAACAACTCAAAACAGTGTATCGGTCCTTACCTGGTTAGGCTGTGAATTTAGCAACAGATAAACATACAGTGAAAACGGGGAAAATGTCAAGTTAAAGTTGGGTACATCTGTGTGCTACTACAAGACTTCAATCCGTTTCCTTGTATTAAGGTTTTACTAAACTCGTTATGGTGAAAAAATCTTGAAAGAAACTTTAAATAAAAATTCTTCTTAATAAAAATATTCTATTTTAAGGTGGTGATTACTTTTGGAGACATCAACTTTGAACCATCATTTTTTACTCATTTATTACGTGGAATTAAGAAGCTATTTTCTAAATATATGTATCAAAATGTAGCTGAACATTTTTTGGTTTTAATGAATACGATGAAACTAAATTTTCGTTTTCCATATATAAGTTTGCTTCGAAGAAGTATAATTTTACAGATTTTTTGCAGACCGAGGTTGTGTGTAGTACACATCGCTAAGCAGCGACTTTCTAGCTTGCACAATAAATGCTCATTAATCGCTGGAAAAATTGATTGTGTTTTGCAAAACATAAATTTTTATCACTGCAGCAAGAGTGCATAATTACACTATTATTAAGAAGGGTAAGCCACTAGAGGGCTCCTCTTCTTGGCATTGCGTAACGGTGCTCCGACCACAATACGCAAATGTTCCCCCGTTTGGGGGAGTCCACCAAATCGACAGTACATACCCCCCTCTATCTGGTGGGGAGGGGGTAGCCAAAAAGAGGTCCCGTTTGGTGGGGGGGGGGAGCCGACAGCCAATCAAATTGTAGAAACCCCCCCTCCGTTTGGGGGTCTAGCAAAGGATTACGTTAATGAGAATAAGTACAATATCAAAACGAGGATACCCAGAAATCTAAACCAACCTTAACCACGCGACCGGTTACGGAACCGACGTGGTCCCTTCATCAGGCGACTCCTGGCTATCACTCGCTGCAAACGTTCCTTGGGGGGCTATAGGATTCCGTATTCGAATGGGCGGGCAGGCTGAAAGTTCGGGGGACAGGGGGGTACGTTGGACACTTCCGAGAGGAAGGGGGACCTGGGAAGGCTGGGGGGGCGCTCCTATGTTCAGTAGAATGGATGCTAACAATGTCAGACTCGGAAGGTGGGGACTTGTTGAAACGAAGGATATGTTCCCAATTTAAACTGAGAGGATAGTTCGTACAAAAAGTGGTCCCTGTTTGGGGGGGTCGCCAACAGCCAATCAGAATGAGCCAAACTTAGCCTGCTTGAGCGTCCCCGCCCCAAACGGGGACCACTTTTATCTCCCCCCCCCCCACCAAACGGGTATCAATTTGGGCCACCCCCCCCCCCCCCCCCCCAACCAAACGCAGGGGCATACACCTGTCGCCCCCCCCCCCAAACGGGGGAACATTCGCGTATTGTGGTCGGAGCACCGTTACGCAATGCCAAGAAGAGGAGCCCTCTCGCGGCTTAGTCTTCTCCTAATTAGAAGAAAATCATGGACTATTGACTGCAGCCTACTACGCGATGCTAATTGGAAGATTATTATTCCTAGCATAACCGGCCTTTATGAATAACGAGACCTTCAAATCGACATCCTTAGTTCATTTTACGTAACTCAAGAAATTATAGATAATTTGATTTCTGTAAAAATCACAATTTTTGACGCCAAAATAAGAAAGTTGGCTATCTCACGATAGAGAAAAGCTAAAAAGTTGCTTAAAAAGCAAAAATGTAGAGCACAACGAAATCTGTTGAATTAATATTGCCATAGCTATGCGGCTACCCAACCGTCAGAAATTTGCAAAAATTGCGCAGAACGGATATGCCAAATTTTCGAACTGGGATTGTGCGGAGTGTGTCAAGACGCTAAAACAAGTCATTTTGGAAAGTTTTATGAAATTTCAAAATGATTTGAGCCACATGCTGATAATATGTGCTCACAAAAAATCGCCACATTAAATAACAATTTCGTCCGTAGCTCAGCTATTCATCGCTCCGGTTCTCGGCTCTTCTGCAGTCAGTAGTAGTATGAGTAGATTGCACCGCCAATAAAACAGATTGACAGTTACAAGTGTTCACTCATAGAAGCTCATAAAAGACGAACAGTTGAAGCTTCAACGTCAGCTTACCATCTGCCAGACTTGCATGATATTATCCTCTGACACTGAACAGATCACCCATGGCTCATTTGGATTCCATGAAAAGTCTGAGATCTTAGCCGTATGACCGCCATGAATAAACTGAAAAAGCAAAAATGCGACAACTAGAAATTCTAAATGAAAACACAACACGTTAGTTCTGTTCACCGACTGAAAGCGAAAGCCAAAACGTTTGCGGCTGGCCGACTTTTTGAAACAAGCCAAGAGATCGGCCGCTTGCCGGCCCGACAGCCACAATTTATGCTCACTTCAATTTTCGAAACAGATACAACGGATTTATATGTACAACATTATGTACAGTGTTAACTGCTAGTTAAATCTTAAATTAATAAATTAAATATACCAAAAGCTCTGGTGGTCCGTCTTCAGCGTCTTCTGCTGACTGCTCTTCACCAATTTTGCTAAAATCACAGGAACATCAGAACTACTGAGAACAAAAGTTTTACAATTTGTTTTATTCCCAATAGTGACACCAATGACACAGAGGTGATACATAAATGTTACACATCCACCGCTACCGGTGCTCCAGGAACGTACCCAACGCCGAGAACAAAAGAGCTGCACAGGATTATCTGGCCAGGCTGACACCGGCAGACTATATCCTCGGGACCGATGGATCTGCCTCTGGAGGAACGAAGAGAGGCGGAAGTGGTGTCTATATGATGGACGGCTACCGGTCGCCGGACACATCTAGCCTACCCTGCCGGATTCTTCCGCTCCAGTTACCGGGCAGAGATTCTCGCAACTAAAGCCCGGTTCATACTTTTTGTGCTTTTGTGCTTTGTGCTTTTGTCCTTTTTTATGAGTGCTTTGTGCTTTGTTCTATGTGCTTTGTCCTTTGTCCTTTGTGCTCACGAGGACGCGTTCATACTTCCCGTGGGGACAGTAAAGCACAAGTTGAAATTTAGTCACCTGACATATGATAACACAAGAAGTATGCTGTACATTCTGCCCAAATTAAACAGAAAAGCAGGTTTCAAAAATTTCAAAAACAAAAATATTTGTCAGTGATCAACTTCTAAACCGCATATTTGCCAAAGCAACAGCATAAAATAAAATAATTTAGAAAATATTTGTTGGCCAATAGAGCCAAAGTGGTTATAAAAATTACCAAAGTTAGGTAGGATATCATATTGAAATCAAATTGAAATTAAATGCCTACATTTTAATTTTTTACAATTTTCCTATTTTTCCATCACTTATTTCTATGTCTTCTTTAATACTGTATTTAATCTCTTCTGATTCGCCGCCTTCTCTTTTCTATTGGATAATGCCGAATACTGGAATTTGATTGGCTAAGCACAAAAGCACTACTCAAAATGTTGAACTCGGCTCAACATTCGAAAGCAAATTCGAAAGCACACCCGAAAGCACAAAAGCACAAAGCACATTTTTGAAGTATGAATTAGAAAAGCACAAAGCACTGTGCTTTTCCGAAAAGTATGAACCGGAAAGCACAAAGCACAAAGCACAAAAGCACAAAAGGACAAAGCACAAAGCACACGAAGTACGAACCGGGCTTAAGGTGCTGGTATCCTTTTGTGCAGTGCTTTTGTGGTGAGTTTTCGAAACGCTATAACTTTCGCA
Organism: Trissonchulus latispiculum; assembly: GCA_030248195.1. NCBI lineage: Eukaryota > Metazoa > Nematoda > Enoplea > Enoplida > Ironidae > Trissonchulus > Trissonchulus latispiculum. The sequence continues at coordinate 20,179 of JASAND010016646.1, read as the reverse complement.
ATTTTCGGAGTTGGAAAGAGCTTTATACATCGTTTTAAAGCTTATAATCTGTACATTCACATGAGCTTACGAAACTAGCAAAATTAGCTAACAAATAGCAAAAATTTTCTCACATGCTGACATCTAACAGGAGAAATATAAACCAAAAATTTTTGAACATCGATTTCTCAAAACTGTGGAATCGCATAAAATTTCTTCTTGTGCAATGATATGAAGGACATGTGGGCCGAGGGACATTTTTTGGATTTGGCTCAACAAGTCTCATTACTTCAGAAAATCCGGAATATGTGCGATGACACGAAATTTTGCAACTTTGTAGTCAGCTTTCTCGCAACTGGAGACGTTTTAACTGAAACCGAGAAAAATGTCCCTCCGCAATAGTGCGAATTTTAATTCTGCCACAAATCACGCGAATCCATTGGGTAGTTTTTGACAAATCGATGTTCAAAACAAAATAATCGCAGTTTTGCTAAAATGGTTTTTCGGCGAATTCTCTAGCTTGAAGCAACAAATTCCAGCGAATAGGCATTGATAAAATGTGCAATTGGACGATGTATCGATTGAATATAAAAAGTCAAAATTGTCTGTAAGATTTGGCAGTAATTTTGAAAAAACTGATTCCTTCGAAAATGGCCATTTTTTGACCCCAAAAATCGTTTTTGGCTTATACTGCCTTAACCACTAGAGATAGCTCAAAGGTTGTAAAAGCAAAAATGTTCATTTTGGTGCCCTCTTTCCAGCCATAACAACCAATCCGGTGTATCAACTACGTACTGAGAAAATAATGGCAAAAACCAAAACTTTCTTATCTTTGCACCTAAAAATCCGGGACTGGTCCCAGAATGTTAAAGAGCGCGAAAATAATGTATTTGGAAAGTTTCATCCACTTTTATAATGAATTGAAGCTTGTAGGGTCGAATTTACACAAAGCGATGCCAGCACCTTAAGGTGGTGATTCTTTTTGGGCACATATTGTTGCTTGACGGCTCAAAGCAAGATGAAATTTGATGAAACTTTCCAAAATAAGTTCTTTTAGCATTCTAACACACTCCGCGCAATCCCGCTTCAAATTTTCGAGATTTCCGTTCAGGACGGTTTTCGACAATTTCTGACAGTTGACCAGCAACTGCATAGTTATGACGATACTCATTTGAAAGATCTCGTTGAGCTCTATATTTTTGCTTTTGGAGGCAAGGTTCTAGCTCTTTTCTAGTGTGAGATATAGCCGATTTTCTTATTTTGACGTTGAAAACTTGTCATTTTTGCAGAAATCAAATAATCCACGATTTCTTGAGCTACGCAAACCGCAAAATTTTACTAAGGGTGTCGATTTGAAGGTCTCGTCGAGGCCGATTATTTGAGGCATGATAGTCTTCCAACTGCTATGCCGTGAGATGTTATCATAAAAATGCAGTTTTTGTAAAACATGACCAAATTTTTTCCAGTGATTGTGGAGCATTTACTATGCAAGCTAGAGGGTTGCCACTTACTAGACGTGTTTTACACAAAAATACCCAGGGACCCTTTTTTAGTTGCTCCGATTGCTGCTTTCTAGCTAAAGTAGCCGCTTGCTAAAGTTGGGAAAAGTAGACAAAATCCAGGTTGCGCAAACATTTTAGCTAATTTCTTCATAATGAAGAGTGATTTCATGATAATTAAAAGGGTCCCCAGCTACTTGATAGTAGAATCGAATCATGTAGCCGATGCCTCACGAAAACAATTACTTTAGTCTGCAAAAAATCTGTAAAATTAAAGTAATTCGAAAATCCAGAAAAATAGTTTCGGAAGACTGAAGTTAGTTTCATTGCATTCAACAGAAAGAGAAAATATTAAGCTCCATTTTGATATAAAAATGACTTATTAACTCCAAGTAATGAATGAGTAATAAGAGTTTAAAGTTGATGTCTCCAAAAGGAATCACCACCTTAAACAGGAGCTTCACTGGCTCCAGTAACGTGCCCGCTTGTCATCCACCAAATTTGTCCGATTTTGCACGGGTTCTCTATCTACGGTGCAGCGGTTTGCCTCTGGTCCTAAAACTATGTGCACAAAAATTGAATCTGACAACTGGCTATCGTCATTGGGGGTTATCTCTCTCTGGTCTGAGTGCCCAGTCATTGCGGGATCCCTGGTAAAAAGCGAGCTGATTAGCTGGCCTGCAACGGTGCTAAGACGCGACAGGAAGCTGTTCCTGTCGACTATGATACAGCCGTGGCTGTCATCAGGAGGAAAACTATAGCACAGTGGTACTCAGGACTGTCTCACTCACGCTCGAAATCCATCTACCGGGACAAGAGATCAGTCCTAGCTGAGCTAAAAGCCGGTCTCCTGAAAACCCAACTGAGATTTTGTCCCAACTGAGATCGTGGAAATGCCTATTGCTAGCGTTATATCGACACCAGGTCAATCTCACTCTATACACATCCCCCTATGCCCAGACTGTCTCCAGGACGAGAAAACCCTGGAACAAAATATTATAATTATCGGTAAAAACTCTAAGTATTCGATATGTTGGACTGGTAGATAAGCACCGCCAGGATCAACCAGGAATTAGGTCTTAGCATAAACATTGTAAAATCTAGAACGTATGACAATTCCATAATATTGCAACAATAGTACGTAATAATTATGGTCTACCCGACCCTACCCATTAGAAGTTGAACTTGAAATATACAGTAAATTAGGGCCCCAAGAAAAGAATAAAATGAATACTTTCCTTAAAATTAGGGTAGGACTTAGCCGGGGTTAGGGTGCTCAACCTTAAAATAAAAAGAAGCGGATATTAGCCTTTCCATGCCCCACGTGTCCCCACCCGCGTTCGGCGGTCGCTTGTCTAGACAAACGGGGGGGTACGCCGGTAGCTAAGTAGGCCAGACCAGCGCTGCGATAACTGTTGATAAGTTGAAATGTTGTTCTTGAGTGCTCTGCCACAGACACCTCCCGCTCCAGGGGTCTCCACTTTGTTAGCAGCAACGGATTGGCTGTATTCTGAGATGATGATGATGATGCTACACAATACAATGGATGTGCATAATCAGTGAAAGAATAAAACGACAGCAGAAGATGCACCCATACCTCAGGTCCCAAACATGTAGTCTACGATCAGTTCCACTGGAAGCAAGAATTGTCTCATTATGAGGAGACCATTGAACCTAAACAAGAAAAAAGGATAAGTACAAAACACTTTGCACCTTCGGGTGATGATCATCACATTGTGATGTCCAAAGCAGCAAACAACAACAACAACAACAACAACAACAACAACAACAGCCCTATCGGTCAACCACTTGCTGGAAGTCCAAAGCTAAGAAGATCCAAGCATGTTTTTTCAAATTCAAAATAAGAGTCTATGGGCCTATTTCTTTAAAGATTAAAATGGTCGGATAAACGGATTAAAAATAAGCCGGATTAAAATTTTAATTGGTATTTCTTTAATGCTGCATTTCGTTTAATTAGACCATTTTTAATCCGAGGATTAAACGAGTTGATTTTAATCCATTTAATCCGCCATTACAGAAACAGCGATTAAAAACTAGTTGAAAATGACGGAGACGGATTAAACGGAATAAAATTAATCTTTAAAGAAACAGGGAATAAGCAGGTCAGATTAAAATTAACTCTTCCATTTTTTAATCCGAAGTGTGAATAAAGAAACAGGATTAGATTAAAATTTTAATCCTAGGTGCATAAAGAAATTGGATTAAATTTGATCCGTTTAACACGTTTAACTATAGCTGGATTAAATTTTAATCCGTTTAATCCGAGGTGCTATTTCTTTAATGCGGATTAATTTTAAACTAATCCGTTTAATCTTTAAAGAAATCGGGCCTATGTCAATTTGAACATGTGCCGGTCAAGCATTGGCACGTCCAACCCGGACGTTTCTTCCACCAACAGCAAACATAACCTCTAACAGACCTACTACACACACAAGAACATTGAAAACGAAACTACCACACAAGCCATTTGACGTACTTGGAATATTTCATCTTTATGACTTTCAAAGGAATGCAACTTCAGTTTTAAATTTCGCAGATCCCACAATGCAACTGTCTAAAAGGAACCATTATTATCGAAATAATGCATGCAACCGCAATGACGTAGGGTAAAGCACAATAGACAGGTACCAACACAATTTTGTAAATAGTAGCGTAGTTTCATATAGTGACAGAAACGTCACACACAACATCTCATTCTCACTTCACTATTGGACATGTCGCTACGGGACATCTTCTATAAAAACTATATGTCAGTTACATTCTTTCACTTCACGAGGAATTTTAAAGCTAGCTCATTGGATTAGATTTTTTCACATAGAAATTTAAGAACACAGCAGTCCCACGCTAAAAGGATCATCTCGAAATATTATGGTAGTTAGTTACCTTGTCTGCGGAACCGGTAGCCAGAATATATTCGCTGTAAGGATTGAAGGATAGACAGTTAACCTCCGCAGTGTGGGCATCAACCGTGTGCGACGGTTTTGTGGTTTGATTGCTTCTGGCATCCCAGCTGAAAAGAGAAATTAACACACTTAGAGGATGAAGAGATGAAGACCCTAAGTTCGCATCATAACAGCCTTGTGGGCAAAATGTTTGCACATTTTCCTACTAGAAAAGCTGACCCATCAGCGTAAAGCCTGGTTCACACTGGTGTTTTATGTCTTATGTCTTATGTCTTTTGTCTTATGTCTTATGTCTTAAGGCGTTCACACTGGTGTTTTTTGTTTTATGTCTTATGTCCTTTTGTCTTAAGGCAGACTTGGGCTAGGCTCAACTTTTGTCTTATGTCTTAAGGGATAAACCAATGACATTGCAGCTAGTCTTGCCATTGTCACGTTGATTGGTTGAAAAGATCAAATGTGCTGCCTAAGACAAGAGACATAAGACAGCAGTGTGAACGGTTTTGCCTTAAGACATAAAACATAAGACATGAGACATAAGACAAAAGACATAAGACATCAGACATAAGAAACCAGTGTGAACCAGGCTTAAAAGACTACATTTTGTTCCGGAATTCTTTATTATTTTCTGGGAGGCTGCCACGACATTTCGCCAGATAAAACTGTCCAAGCCGAAACCTTAACAACACGGAGTTGCACCGTAGCTTTTGGCTAGACCTACCAAAACCTATGACATTCATTGATAAAGCTGGACGTTTTATTACTCCGACACGCCAGCTAGCCAGCATATTTAGTGGTATCATTAGTGCAGCTAACATTAGCACTCTGCAGTCATGTCCGTATAACATTGCATCAGTCACTCAGTTGTGAACTACGTACATCATAAGCTTCTGATCATCAGCAACTGATCCAAAAATAGCACTGTGTAGCAAATGCCAAGCAACATCCTAAAATACAATATCATACATACCCACACCATACGCCTAACTCCGAGTCCGAATTAACAAAAATGAAACGAAGACAAAATCAAAAGAGATATCGCCTACATAATATAAACTCAATTCTGTCCATCTGTAAAACTAATGTTGTACGTTGTTGTCGTGTTGAAGTTTCCACTCAAGTTTCACTTTCAAGTTCGCCATATTTTCGATACTGTTGAAGGCCGGAAAAGAATCATCAATACCTCAACGACTGCATTATGTCCAGTGAAAATGACCTTGGCATCAACATAGCCTTTGTCGTCAGGACGGTGAGTCACGTCCCAGAGACAAACGGTGTGATCGTCCGAAGCGCTCAACAAGTGACCATGCTCATTGGGATTCCAAGAAAGCCCGTATCCCTCCTTGCTGTGACCGCGCAGTCGCATATCCGGCTTACACACTCCGGAAGGGTCTGAAAAGAGGACAGGCTGAGAAAGCATTAAATAAGGGTATAAGAGCTAGCATTAAATAAGGGTATAAGAGCTAATGCACGTATGCAAGAAGACAAGCAAGAAAACTAAAGCTAAAATTAACCCTTCTTCAGGAAAATATATACACAAGAAAGTAAAATGCTCCTCTGGAGCATGGAAAAGTAATATGGGTGGATAGGGTGAGGTTGCGAAATCAAGAGAGGACTAGTTTTGAAAAGGCTTAATATGGGGCTAGGTTCTGAAAGAAAGGAGGACTAGGTTGTGGGCGAACTAATATGGCCACAGCGTCGCCGAACAACCCATATTCGCGGGCTGTAAAAATTATACAATCATCTATATCAATTTCTAAACTATAAATTATAGCTCCAGATTCTAAATTAGATGATATAATCTATATCCGCATATTCGTACTTCCATATTCGTATTATATAGTCAGACTTTTCCTTCGAGAAAGTCTAAGCTTACTGTTCATTTTATGCATTTATACAGACAGCATATTTAAAGAATAATTTTATAGCGATTGTCCTTGACTGCAACCCTGCCGGATTGAACCAATAGTTTTACCGCCACATCCCTATGTTTCTGTCCGATACTTGTCATAGTCCAACTAAGTTTAAGGTATACAGCTAGCCTAAAACTGCCCAGGCAAACAACTACTATATCTTGCAGATTACCTATTCAACATTTTTCACTCTAATGTTGACCGTTCTATATATGTGACAAACGCTGAAGCGCAGCGTGCATGCCCGCGAATATGGGTTGTTCGGCGACGCTGTGCCCATATTAGTTCGCCCACAACCTAGTCCTCCTTTCTTTCAGAACCTAGCTCCATATTAAGCATTTTCAAAACTAGTCCTCTCTGGATTTCGCAACCTCACCCTATCCACCCATATTACTTTTCCATGCTCCAGAGGAGCATTTTACTTTCTTGTCCTCTTAGCACTTTAAAGATTCTCTGACAATATTCCAATGTTGTTAAACATTGGCCTTAAGATTAGCTCGTATGTCGAGGCCGAGGGAGAATTGGCAACAGGAGGCCTCTATCAACGAAATTCCCATCAAAAAAGTGGATCCCCCTTTGGTACCAATTTTGCAGTGAAAAAATCAGAAAGCGAAATTTTCAAAATTTTTCTTGTCTAACTTAACAAGTTTAATTAGACGTCATAACTTAATTTTCCAGGTAATGCTGGATGCGTTTCCAGTGGTCAGTAGGGCGTAGTGACCACTGGTCACTTCCATCGGTTTCGGCAATATGCCCATTAAAACGAGCGTTGTCGATTTACTATACAAACAAACAAACAAACAAAGTCGTTTACTTTATAAGTAACCAACAATTACAACAAAATCGAAGATTTTATTCAAATACAAGTATAAATCAAAAAATGCAGTTAAATATAAAGAAGGGCAAGAGAGGATCCTCAAGTGATCACCTGACCCCTTGTCCCCGTAAAAACTGTTCAAAATTTAGGTCGCGAATGAGGTTAGAGAAATTAATCAAATTAGGAGCTGACACTACATGCTGAGGCAGTTGATTCCATACATTAATTATCCTACAATTAAACATATTCTCCAAAGCGTTCGAACGTCTTCTAGCTGGTAACGAAAGTCTCAAATTATGACTCCTTGTGTTACTATTCGGGGCGTATTTAAACAGCAGATCGAAGTCCAAATCAATCTTATTGTATACAATTTTGTAAACCAATTTCAGGTCGAAGAGAAGCCGCCGCAATTCCAGAGACTCTAGCTTCAGTCGGACTAAACGGTCATTATACGATAGCTCAGTTAACCCGGGAATGCGCTTAGTGAAACTTCTTTGTACTTTCTCGATTAAGTTTATATCTTTCAATAAAAAGGGGGACCATATGCTGGTCCCGGATTCTACCACTGGTCTGACGTACGTTGTAAACATTTTAATCAAAAAATTTTGCTGGCGAGACTTAAAGTTTCTAAAAATTAAGGCTTGTATCTGCATTGCTTTTTTATATACCTCCATTGCGTTTATATATAAAAACATCCGCAACTAAAACCCCGAAAAACTAAGTTTTAGGGAGTTTGACCACTGGTCAGTAGACCACCTAGTTCGTAGTGACCAGTGGTCAGTTCCGTCAGATCTGAAAATGTGCTCATTGAGACGAGTGTAATCGATTTACTATATATGCCCCCGACCAAAACGCCGAAAAACGCAGTTTTAGGCCGTTTGACCAGTGGTCAATAGGCCCCATAGGCTGTAGTGACCAGTGGTCACTTCCGTCGGTTTCGGCGATATGCCCATTGAAACGAGCGTAGTCGATTTACTATATGCCCCCGACCAAAACGCCGAAAAACGCAGTTTTACGCCGTTTGACCAGTGGTCAATAGGCCCCATAGGCTGTAGTGACCACTGGCATTTTTTTAGGGTTTTGACAGTGGGGGGAAGTGGGGGGGGGCTTCCGAAAAGTGGGGGGGCGGCCCAAAGGTAAAATATACCGAAATTTTTAGCGAAAAATTAGCATTTTTAAGGTAAAAACGCAAAAAATCGCTGTTTTTAAGCTTAAAATGAGCTTATAAGTTCATAAATTAGCTAAAAATTGAGAAAATTTTTGAAAATTTGACCTCAAAAACCTAATTTTTTGACACTTTTGGGTGTCCCGCAAATAAGTTGGGAGTGGCTGAAAGTGGGGGGTGGGCTCCGAAAAGTGGAGGGGAGCCGAAAAGTGGGGGGCCCCCCCACCCCCCCCACTAAAAAATGCCAGGACCAGTGGTGACTTCCGTCGGTTTCGGCGATATACTTGTACTTGGGCCTTCGTCATCGCAGGATCTGCAACATGAAGGGCTCCGCTTCCAATCCAGCATTTTCTATGACCCTTCTCCATTGATCCCTGTTGCTTGCCAAGTCCTGGATCACGTCTTCCCAGGGGTACCTAGCATGCCTGTAAGGGGTAAGGACACCAGCCAGATCCTGCTCCACCATCTTTCGCCATGACATTGCCGGCCGGCCAGGTGGTTTCCTCCAACCCGTTGGGACCGGGGAAAACAGGGTTTTCCGAGTCAGTCTAGATGGGGCCATTCGGGATGTATGACCTAGCCACCGTAGTCGTGAGGAACGGATTCTGGAGTCGATTGGGATTCTATTAAGGCAGCGAGCGTATAAGTCACAGTTTCTTATTCTGTCACGTAGTCTAACGCCTAGAATAGATCGTAGACAGGACCTCGCGAATACACTCAATCTCGATATATCCTGTTGTTTCACCGCCCAGGTCTCACTAGCGTATAGTAGAATCGACATGACCATAGAATCCAGGACGCGAAGTTTCGTTCTGATCGATATCGCTCTCCGAGACCAAAGGCACTTATATAGCTGTCTAAATACAGCCCTAGCCTTGCTGATTCTAGCATTGATCTCCAGTGATAGATCATAGTCATTGGTGAAGATACTGCCAAGGTAAGGGAAGGCCCTAACCTTCTCGACTGCAACACCGTCTATGATGATCTGACTAGGACCAGTGGCTTCATTACCCGGCGGGATGATCTTACACTTATTAGCATTGAGGCGAAGACCAACTAGACGGCCCCAACCATTGACAGAATGAGTCAACTGAGTAAGGGCTTCCTCACTCTCCGCCAGTAGGGCGACGTCGTCTGCATATTCCAAGTCAGCGACGCGCAAACCTTCAGCAATATGCACCCCATCTTCGTTGGATATTGCATGCTGCATGACCCAGTCCACCGCAGTGTTTTTTTCGCCGACGGCTTGTGTGTAACGTTACACACCTCTCCAAAAAATTTTGCTATTTTTCCGAAAAAAGTGTATAACTACATAAAAATTCCTAATTTACTCGCGTTTTTCTTACTGCATGAAGACTTTTATTGTAACAAATAATTTCTTATTTTTAAGAAGTAGGTTCTTTATAAGTGACAATTGAAATCTCAAATAATGTACTGCAAAAGTTGGTGAAGCTTTACCAAGTCAGCTTGACAAAACTACATAAATAAATTATATACAATGCTATGACCTGCATTCATAGGTATCTACATAGCTAGAGAATTAAAAAAGCAGCAACAGGATTTACGTTGGGCAGATTTGCCCAACGTAAATCAAAGATTTTCTCGTAAGGCCTTCTATAGCACAAACCTGTTCTGAAATTTATCTGAACTAAGTGTATATAATATAGTGAATAAATGAATGAACAAATATGTCTTTACTAACTAATCGTGGATTGGTAAGTCCAGATAAAGCAAATCCTTGAGCAACACCAAAATTAAATGTAAGACAATGTATGTACAGAAGGGGGTCTGGGGGGCGAAGCCCCCCAGAAACGGTAAATATGTGTGGACAAATCAATGCTCATTCGAAAAAGTTCCGACTATTAGGCAAAATTCGTCCAAAATTTTTGTGTAATGTTACACAGTCGCCAAAAAGTTTTTGCTATTTTCCAGAAAAAAGTGTGTAATTACACGCGTTTTTGAGCAAAAAAACACTGGTCCACCGCACGGAGGAAGAGGATTGGAGAGAGAATGTCGCCCTGTCTGACGCCCGTGGAAACCTTGAAGCCGGGAGACAGTTCACCATTCACTCTAACCTGACTGGAGGACGACCGATACCGAGCGATATGCCCATTGAAACGAGCGTAGTCGATTTACTATATATGCCCCCAACCAAAACGCCGGAAAACGCTGTGAGTTTTCCCAACTTTGACCCTGGGCGAGGGCGAGGCGGGCGTTTTTGGCTTTGTTGGGCTAGGTAGGTCCGTGCTCTAGCCAAGCACACCTGAAGCTGGTAACGGGAAGCCTGGACTGGCGCTTCTCGGCTAAACCCTACGCCCCCCAGCACTTTGGCCACTACTAGTGCTTGTCACTACACTTGCCATATAGCTTGTGCTGTGCTGGGTTATTTTAAACCAAAAAGGGGGAGGCCCAACTGCCGTGCAGGTTTTAGTACCCCTTCTGCCTTTTTTCTTTTGTTGCAGGTCCAGCTGGGAGCCATGGCTCTATTTGGCGGCCCTGACGGCAGTTTTCCTGTTAGCCCTGGTGGTCGGCTAGCACCCTAAACCACCGCTTTGGGGTTCCTTTATCTGCTACGATCAATCAAGCATCAGATCAAACGCGATTGACCTCCACAGTCAGGAGGCCAGCTGCTGCTTCAGATGACGCTTTTGCAGTAAACCTACCACGGGGTGCTTCTGCTGATGGGAAGCGGCAGCTCCTGCTGTGGATGTCAAATATCAGAGGGCTTCATTCGAACTTTGACGCCCTACGCCAACGCATCGAAACCTGCCCTGGGCGTCCCGACGTCATTGCCTTATCCGAAACATTTATCAACCCGTCTACCACTGACTCAAACGCTTATCGCCTCGAAGGATATACAGAATTCCGCAGGGATAGGAAATCCCACGGTGGCGGGATTATCTTGTACGCCAAGAATGAAATCCCGTGCTCTGTATATATTACGTCGAGTCGCTTTGAGTATTCCTGGTTTCGCCTATCACTGGACGGTCGCACCCACTTGCTGGCCCATTGCTACCGTCCTCCAAATCGTGACAGTGGCATCTTTGATGCCCTGAACTCGGACGTTGACCAGATACTCGCCGCTATACCTAATGCCATCATCTCTGTCTGCGGAGACCTGAACGTTCACAATCCGAACTGGCTGACTTATTCGGGACCTGAGAACCAGGCAGGCCTGGATGCTGAGTCATTTGCTGTATCCAATGGCCTGGTACAGCTTGTGTCTGATGCAACCAGGCTTGGCACTACCCCTGCTACGCTTGACATCTTCATGTCGGAACCGGATGCGTTCCAGTTTTCCTCGTGTGAGGCCCCAATCGGCAGCTCCGATCATGCTTTAGTGGCCATTTACTCACAAACTGTGCTCAGTGAGGCCACTGAGTGTCCAAAGTTCATCAGATGCTATAAGCAGGCTGATTGGAATGAACTAAGACTCTGGGTTGCGGACTTGCCTGCCCAACTCTCTAGGAAACCACTCTCTGTAGACGAATGCTGGGCTACTATTCGGAACCATATCAAACTTGGTATGGACTTGTATATTCCTTCCAAGCGAATTCGCCCTGGCAGATCTAAACCTTTCTTTGACTCGAATTTGTACCATCTTTTGAAAACCAAGATCCGACTCTACAATTCATGGAGGGCTTCTGGAACCCCGGAAGATCGTCAGGCCTATCAAAGGGCCAGGAACTGTTACAATCACAAGCTAAGATCCAACAAACGAGCCTATGCAAGTGAAGTTGCTGGAAGAGTTGATGGCTTAACCGGTCGGCGATGGTGGACATCTGTAAACGAAATCACCGGCCGTAAACCTAGGGACAAGGTACCGACCCTAGAGAGAGCTGGATGCCTATATAAGGACTCTCTATCTAGAGCAAATGTCCTAAATGAAGTTTTCGCGTCCAAATCTAACTGTCCAGGCCGACAGGATAGGTTACCTGTCTTCACTCCCCGCTGTAATTCCACCATGCCTCAAATTCGCTTTCGTCCTCGTATCATTTGTAAGCTGCTGCAACGCCTCGACCCCCACAAAGCAATCGGCCCCGACGACATTCCAAACCTAGTTCTGAAACAGTGTGCCAAGGAACTGGCATACCCCTTGTCAGTTCTCTTCAATAAATCATTCAGAACTGGAGTAGTCCCTACTGAATGGAAAACGGCCCAAGTCACCCCAGTATTTAAGAAGGGTTCGCGTACGGATCCAGCTATCGCCCGGTGGCATTACTTTCGTGTGTCTCCAAGGTTATGGAACAGTATTTAAATTACCATCTCGTGAAACATCTCGAGAACAATCATCTACTTTCTGACTGTCAGTATGTCTTCAGAAAGGGGAGGTCTACGGATCAGTGTAATCTCCTGCTAATGGATTATTGCTCTGGTGCCCTGGACAGGGTAATGAGGTTCAGATTGTCTCCCTGGACCTCTCAGCAGCTTTTGATACTGTCTGGCACAGGGGACTTCGGCACAAACTGTCCTGCTATGGTCCGTCTAAACGTTTCTTGAACTGGTGCTCTGACTATTTGACGGGCCGGCATCAACGGGTGATGGTTGATGGTAACCTATCTGCCCCCTGTCCCATCCGAGCCGGCGTCCCGCAAGGGTCCCTTCTCGGACCTACGCTCTTCCTACTCTATATCAACGACTTGCCCGAACAATTCGGATGTTCCTGTTTAGTGTATGCTGACGACACAACCCTGTACCAGGAAATCCCATCTGGATGCGATCGCGAAACCATCTACACTCTCTTGGAAGCTGACTTAATTGCTGCTGCTCATTGGGCGGCCAAATGGAAAATGAAATTTAATCCATCAAAAACTCAGTCTCTCCTGGTCTCCAGAAAACGGGATAGACTCTCTGCTCCCCAAATTCACTTTGGGGCTGAACCTATATCCCAGTCTGACAAACTTGTGCTGTTGGGACTTACGTACACCCAAAATCTATCTTGGGGCCCTCACGTAATGGGCAAAGCGGCCACCGCTGGACGTTTACTAGGAATGCTAAGGCGTTCTCGAGCATTTCTAAATCCACCAGCTCTCCACCATCTCTACCAGTCGGCTGTACGGCCACTATTTGAATACTGCCTACCGCTCCTCCCTAATGCTCCCACTTATGCACTTTCAGCTCTAGACCAAATCAACCGTAAAGCCCAGAGACTTTTTCCTGACTTACCGCTGGATGAACTAAAAGTCAGACGCCTCGCGCGGCGCACCCCCCCCCCTTTGTTCTTTCCATTTATCGCCAAGCGATAATGAACCCATCATTACCAGTCCACAGAGTCATTCCTCTTCCAATGGACCCTGTTAGACGGAGATCCACCAGGGCCGTCCGTAACTCAGCAGCCCGTCAGCCTCCCAGATGTCGGACTGAGCATCACAGGCGCAGTTTTATTCCGGCAATTACCTGTGCCTGGAATTCTCTGCCCGAAGCTGTCGTGGCAGTTGCGTTTGAACCGAAGAAATTCCGTGGTGCTGCCTACCGCCATTTATTATCATCGAATCTCGATGTCTAATCCAAGAAGGTATCCAAGAAGGTAGGTAGGAACCACGGGAGCCATGCTGACCAGTGGCCGGTATCGGCAGTATGCTCAGCGTTTTCAGCGACCCCGATTTACTATATATGGGTACCACCCCGAGGCCGGAAAACGCCATTTTTAGTGACTTTTAGGCCATTTCTAGGAAAAGTGCGACTTAGAAACTTTTCGCCAAAACAGGCCAAAAATGCAAACTTTGGGCCTATCTCCTGAAAGCTACAGAGCGAAATTAAAAATCCCCCTCGTTACTTTGTGTGCATTGGCCGAAATATTCAAATAAAATAAACCAAACCGATCTAGCTACTAGCCTGTGAAAAAAAGTCCACCACAACCGAAGTGCCAAAATAGCGAAAGTCCGACTTTGGGGCCTTGGCACAGAGCCAAAATTGGGATACTGTCTACCAACATATAACAGTAGTATTGGACCAAAATGCCCACAACGTTCCAACACTTCGCTAGAAAATGCACTTCCGAAAAGCGTTATTCACCTAGAAAAAAACCAAACGCAAACAAACTGTTGTCAAGTGCAAAAATTTGAAGTTTCGAATTCGAACCAAAAGTATGGTGATACTTGTACTACTCGAGTACTTTACGATGGTAACATTTTTACCCCTCCCGAACCTCTAATTAGCTGGCACCAGGCCAACACGGTCTCCAGGGGGCCGCGCAGACGCCTTTACACCCATTACATATGTAGGGGCGCTATCGCGCCCCTACATAATACTACTCACTCACCGAATGCAGAATGGAGCATCCACAGATAACCTCGACAACTTAGGCGTCAAAATATATATTTCAGTTATTTTACCTGGTTTAGAGGGATGTTTCTTGTAGTCAAATACGAAGACGTCTGAGCTCGGCGTCTTGGTGGCAATTATGCTGGGATTCTGAGGCATACATCGAGCACGATTAACTTCTCCCTCATGATTGATCTTAATTTCCGTTTCAATCTTACCAGTTACGCTACCAAATCCACCAAATTCTGAAGAAAACAAAAACGAGTAAAAGTTTAAACTTTCCAACCTGGATAAAGCCCAGAAAACTAGGCACACTTACAAGCCAAATCTATTATGCTCCCCCAAAGGGTAGAAAGAATTGGTAATCAAAGGCTTTCAAGCATTTCCGAATATAATTATTAAACTAGAACAAAAAGTGCTCCTTCGTCGCATGTAAAATACATATGAGTCTTCGTAGGCAGGTTGTACATAAGCAAAAACTAGCCTGTAAAATACATATGAGTTCCGTAGGGAGGTTGTAAATTAAGGAAAACAAGTTGCAACCGCTTAACATATGAGCCTGTCCTACAACGAGGCTCATATTGGCGTATGTCATAATACGAATAATTTGCAGATTTACTTTTATATAAATGCATACTGCATAAAGCTTTTCATTACAAATTATCCTTCATATATATATATATAATGTTGATCAGTCATTATAGTGTGCATATGCTCAATACGGTACGCCATGAGGCGCTCTGACTCACAGCCAAGTGGGAACGCATTCTGCGTGTGTATAATGTGAAAGTGTTTCGAGAATGCATTAGAGGTGTGCCATAGTGTTTCAGGAAACAGGTTGCATGTACAGTTCAGCTTGAGCAGTCGTAGTTCACTTCAGTCCTGGGCCATGACGTCTATTCATTTTTCCGTAATGTGGATGAAGCTGAGGTTCTTTAATGAGGCTTTAATGTGGAATGCACTGTGACGCCAATATGAGCCTCGTTGTAGGACAGGCTCATATGTTAAGCGGTTGCAACTTGTTTTCCTTAATTTACAACCTCCCTACGGAACTCATATGTATTTTACAGGCTAGTTTTTGCTTATGTACAACCTGCCTACGAAGACTCATATGTATTTTACATGCGACGAAGGAGCACTTTTTGTTCTAGTTTTCTATTATTTTATATATGTATGCTCATGAAGGTATGTATAGATATCTTTCAACGGTAGCAAGCAAGCCAACCACAGCACTCTACAGCCACTTTGAGCATGCAGTTATATGACAGAAGTTGCTCAGCTCGCTTAGGGCTTTCATGTGGTACCAAATTTGACCACTTTTGAAAAATTTCATTTTTGACCGGAAATCGCCTAAGCCCCCACCCCACCCCACCACAGCACTCTACAGCCACTTTGAGCATGCGGTTCTATGACAAAAGTTGCTGAGCTCGCTTAGGGCTTTCATTTGGCACCAAATTTGACCAATTTTGAAAAATTTCATTTTTGACCGAAAATCGCCTAAGTCCCCAATCCACCCCACCACAGCACTCTACAGCCACTTTGAGCATGCAGTTCTATGACAAAAGTTTCTCAGTTCGCTTAGGGCTTTCATTTGGTACCAAATTTAACCACTTTTGAAAATTTTTATTTTTGACCCCATGACCTCCCACCGACCTGACCCTCCAGATGGCAAAGTGGAACCAGCACAGCAAGATGGGTGGGTCAGACGGCAAAACGGATGCCAGGAATGAGCTGGGCGCACCAGAAAACCCCTATAGACAATGTTTTGTCAGGCTATGTACAGTCCTATATGGTGTTCCCGGAAGTCGGTACCGACCGGACCCTCCAGACGGCAAAGTGGAACCAGCACAGCTAGATGGGTAGGTCAGACGGCAAAACGGACACCGGGAATGAGCTGGGCGCACCAGAAAACCCCTATAGACAAAGTTTGGAGAGGCAAAGTAAAGCCTACTATGGACCTCCGGGAAGCGGTTACCGACATGACCCCTCAGACGGTCAAGTGGAACCAGCCCAGCAACTTGGGTTACTCGGGCAGCAAAACTGATAGCGGGAATCGATTCTCCGTCCCAAAAAACCTTTGTATGCAAAATTTGAGCCACCCATGTAGCAAAATAAGCGAAAAAATTAAGTTCAAAGTTCGACCCAAAATTCATCAAATTTGGCCGGCCAGTACCGAAAAATTACGCACGAAGACGGAAAATCAAATAGCATTTGAACGACCCCGATATGTGTACTGTTTAACCATATAGTCAGCATTGCCCCATATATAGCCCAATCTGACTTATTAAGGCGCCTTTGAAGCATACTTTTTGGCCATTTTAGCGTTTTGGCCGACTTTGGCCCCCAGCCAAAAATTTTTTCCGGCCCTGGGAGGCATAAAAACTAGCTTATTTTCTTATTTTTGATTTGTACTACAAGAATATATATGGGTTTCATAGGCAAAAATTTTTCTATCTGTAGTTATTCAAGCTACAAAACCCCCTTATGAGACATCAAAAGCGAGAAACCGGAAAAAAAACATCACTCTCGTAAGCGATTTTTTGGCATAACTTTTTAACGGAAAGTGGTACGGGGATGAAACTTCGCACACATACTAAACTCGACACGTACAATTTTTTGCGCACATAATCTGCGCAGGAATCTGCGCAGCTTCTGCGCAGCCTTGTTTTACACGGTCATTCGACCATTTTCACTCATATTATAGGGGTCGCTACCGCGACCCCTATGATAAAATAACTACTGAAGTTTATTCCAAAATAATACAAGTGGAATAGTCGCGCCCACCGTTTGCAAATCAAAGCTAAGGAATTTTTTGGAGAAGAAAAATAGTAGGTCTTGCAAGTACAAATATGCAATAATTCTCTAAAATTTACATGTGCTTCTAACACTGGCATCATCTGGCATAATAACTTTATCCGTTTATGAACCCATATTGAATTAGAGTAACTTAATTTCCCACGACGTATGAAAAGGATAAGTAGCTGAAAACACAACCGACACAAAAATGGACGATAAAGGGATTCGGGGTTGCATCTTAGGGTATCCAAAAAGCACTGATTCCTTTGGCAGGCCACCCCTCCCATGCCAAATCTCCACTACGCCAAGACCAAAATGTGTTAAACTGAAGAGCTAACCTCCTTTCTCAACGTCGTATTGAGAGGCGTCAAACTGGGCCTCATCATTAGGCAGCTGAACAGAGGCAATCACCAAATGGTTCTGCTCATCTGACGTATGTGTGCCCAAAATCAGTCGATGAACAGTATAATCTTTTCCAGCTGGTCTAAAACAACAGTATAACACGTTAACATATAACAACTTTTAACAGGGGGGGCACTTTGTGGTCCCCACTTTTTTGGGCTTCCCCCGCCCGCTCACCCTAAGGTGGCTTGTAATTGTGAAATTTTTAGAATTTTCAGTCAAAAGTTTCAAAATTTTCCAGCTTTGCCGGAAATTTTGCTTATGCCATCTGAATTCAAACAGAAAGCGAACAGAAAACAAAAAATAAGGTGCATTTGCTTGAAAGTTATTTCAAATAAGATTTTCGTTTCGGAAAATCGGACATCCAAAATTTCAGTTCCCGCCGGCAACATAATGGCCAGGGGAGGATTCAGGTTCCCACCAGGATTCGAAGGTTGGAAAAAAATAGAAGAAAGGGCAAAAGCAAACGAATGAATTTTTCACTTCATTTTTTAAGTTTATGAAGAAAAAGCATGAAATGCATCCAATTTTTGAGAAAATTTCTGTTTGCTTAAATATTTTTAAAATGTTTCGCGTTATTTCAAAATGAAAGGGACAAAACATTTGAAGACCGATATTACAACAAGAACAAAAAGTGCTCCTTCGTCGCATGTAAAATACATATGAGTCTTCGTAGGCAGGTTGTAC
Source organism: Trissonchulus latispiculum (assembly GCA_030248195.1). Classification (NCBI taxonomy): domain Eukaryota; kingdom Metazoa; phylum Nematoda; class Enoplea; order Enoplida; family Ironidae; genus Trissonchulus; species Trissonchulus latispiculum. The sequence goes on along the minus strand of JASAND010016646.1, from coordinate 1,736 downwards.
ATAAGCAAAAACTAGCCTGTAAAATACATATGAGTTCCGTAGGGAGGTTGTAAATTAAGGAAAACAAGTTGCAACCGCTTAACATATGAGCCTGTCCTACAACGAGGCTCATATTGGCGTATGTCATAATACGAATAATTTGCAGATATATATATATATATATATATATCAGTCGATTTCTGGTACGGTCAAACTAGGCCGCGATGGGTCAAAAAATAGAATTTGCTCAAACTTGGTCAGTTTGATGGTCCTATGGAATGTACCAACCAGGCAAAATATTATTGCATTTGGCTCAGCCAATTTCGAGCTATGGCGACTTAAAGTTAGGAGGCCTGGCTGCGGTTTTGGAACAGGACCGGCGCTGATATATTGGTCCATTACTCTCAACTCATTTTTTCTACGTTGATGGTCTATACACCGTTCGAAAGCTCTTTTAAAGAGCTTCAAACAACATACATTAAATGGTGCTGCGTGCTTTAATTATGACTGTGACGTCAAAACAATGACAGCGACCCAGAAAACCAGCATTCACAAAAATCGACATTTCGTTTCATAGCAGACGCTAAGTAAACGGGTCTCACACAGATTTTTGTCCAGTAATAGAAAGATATATTCGTAATATATGTGCAAAATTTCAGCAAATTTAATGATCCCTTATGCTTTTGGAAAAGGAAATTGAAAGGAAAATCGTCTGAGAGGAGCCTTGAGAAAAGCCCTAAAGTAATCAAAGTTGACCCCAAAAGTTACGTAAGCTCTTTCGACGTCAAACTGGGTCGGCTCTCTGACGAAAACAAAGAGAGCCGACGAAAACAGGCATACGGTAGGGGTACGGTGATTGGATGAAAGAAGAAGGAGCGGAACGCCCTCTAGCGAGGGGTGAGCTGAGGGCCAGTTCGGGAAAGAATTGGAGCTCAGTTCTCGGGTTGGCAGCAGTGGTGTGAAGTTGTGCGATTTTCGCTTTGCAAATCTCTGTACTGTGTCGGCAGTTACGCCGTTGGCTCTTGAGCAGCCTTGGATTTGGATTTTGGGTCGCGAAGACCATAGCTCCGGAAGAGCTGTCGTGTATTGGATTACCTTATACCTGTGTCTCTAGCTGCCAACCCAGTTCTCTGCGTTTTACTTAAACCCGTCTGACTATTAGCTGTGACTTTCATCCAGTTGCCGGACCCCACTGTTACCATTTGCCTGGACCTCAAGGAAGGATCATTGAAGCTACACTCGGATTGCCTGGAAGGTACAGTTGTAAGTTGAAGAGAGGTTGAGTCAATGGAAACTTGTGTGAGATTTTTCAGTGGGAACTACTAAAAACATAGGATCATCTTTGCAATCTTGAGTCCAACTATTTGATTATCTTGTATTGTATGTTGTGAAGTCTACTAACGGAATAATGTACCCTGTAATGATTGACATGATTATTGTGATGGTTAACTTTTGTAATCTTGTCTCGACGGCGGAATAATCTGATCGTGTACTTTATTTTTGCTACGTAGTCTAGAGTTGTAACTGTTTGTGGTAGCTAGATTTATTAAAACCTTGTAAAACACTATTGACTAATTTTGAGTAGGATTCTAGCTAGAGTATCAGCGATTGGGAATAGACATACTAGAATAATTATACAGTGAAACCCCTGGTACAATATTTGTATTGAAATAACTAAAATAGTAGTTGCTGGAGGCTTGAAAGGGATTAAACCAGTGCTCTAATATCTCGTAAACAAGACTAGTAGACCCCATATT